>WNWK01022897.1:0-25000 GCA_009830355.1 Cherax destructor
TAACCTGCGTGACATTATTTCTTAACCCCTTGACTGTCGCAACCCTCAATCCTGAGTGCCATTCTGTTGTCGCAAAATATTCGAAAAAAAAAAATTATTTTTTCTTATCAAAATGTTAAGATTATTTTTCTGATTGTTTTTATCCTAAAAACAGATTTTTGCCATCAATACTTACCGAGATATGGAGGTGTAAAGTTGGCAGAAAATGAGCCGCGTATGGCAACATCGGCGACTGCCGCTCACTCAGTAAACATTTGTTTACTTCCATTCATAGATTTCTTGTTTTTTTCACTATTTTCTTATTTTGCGTAACTTATGTGGCCTGTGAGGCCAAGATAAGGTGCAATGTATATATATACATTCGTTGTATGCAACACAATAATAGCATAAACATTAGTATCTTTATATTGTTTACAAAACTTGTTTACACAAATGAACAATACAAAAAAATCTTTATTACTATTGTTCTATAATATATATACAAATGTACAGTCACTGGACATGTTCATAAAGTTCTGCAGCTTGTGGAACTCTTTGAAACATGCACAGTGGTGTTTACATTCCTCACACTAATCCCAGATTGCAGTGAGGCACCTCGTCCCTTGTTTGGTTCTCGTATAAATCCGGGGAAGAGGTAACCTCCATTTCAACACTCAAGAGTTTTCCAGAAACATTAAGGTGGGTGGAGTAGATATGGTCGTGGGTGGAGTAGTGAGGGTGGTGGGTGTAGTATAGATGGTGGTGGGTGGAGTATACAATATTTCTTATTTATAAATACATTTTTCTTATTTAAAACCCGTAACAAAAAAATTGGGGTGGTTTTTAGGGGCTGGAGACGATTAATGGCATTTCAATTAATTTCAATGAGGAAAATTTATTTGATATACAGTGGTCCCTCGGTTTTCGTGCATCTCCAAATTCAAACATTTATGTAAGTGTATTTTCGTAAGTGCTGTTGCAAGTGTATTTTTGGGGGTCTGAAATAGACTAACCTGCGTGACATTATTTCTTAACCCCTTGACTGTCGCAACCCTCAATCCTGAGTGCCATTCTGTTGTCGCAAAATATTCGAAAAAAAAAAATTATTTTTCTTATCAAAATGTTAAGATTATTTTTCTGATTGTTTTTATCCTAAAAACAGATTTTTGCCATCAATACTTACCGAGATATAGAGGTGTAAAGTTGGCAGAAAATGAGCTGCGTATGGCAACATCGGCGACTGCCGCTCACTCAGTAAACATTTGTTTACTTCCATTCATAGATTTCTTGTTTTTTCACTATTTTCTTATTTTGCGTAATTTATGTGGCCTGTGAGGCCAAGATAAGGTGCAATGTATATATATACATTCGTTGTATGCAACACAATAATAGCATAAACATTAGTATCTTTATATTGTTTACAAAACTTGTTTACACAAATGAACAATACAAAAAATCTTTATTACTATTGTTCTATAATATATATACAAATGTACAGTCACTGGACATGTTCATAAACGTTCTGCAGCTTGTGGAACTCTTTGAAACATGCACAGTGGTGTTTACATTCCTCACACATAAAACGAATGTCTCTGCATTTTTGTGGGTGTTTTTGTATATGCACAGACAAAACATCTCTTCTGAGCAGTTTTCTTCAAAGTAGCAGCAGGCAGTTGTGTTAGGTAGTTATCCTAGGTTGATGGTCGTCTGGGTCGTCATTCCTTCCTTCTACATTCCTTCCTTTCTTCCTACATTCCTTCCTACCTTCCTTCCTACCTTCCTTCCTTCCTTCCTTCCTACCTTCCTACCTACCTTCCTTCCTACCTTCCTTCCTACCTTCCTTCCTACCTTCCTTCCTTCCTACCTACCTTCCTTTCTTCCTTCCTTCCTTCCTTCCTTCCTTCCTTCCTCCTCCTACCTACCTACCTACCTACCTCCTCCTACCTACCTACCTACCTACCTACCTACCTACCTACCTACCTTCCTTCCTTCCTTCCTTCCTTCCTTCCTTCCTCCTCCTACCTTCCTCCTTCCTTCCTTCCTTCCTTCCTTCCTTCCTTCCTTCCTTTCATCTCGTCTTTCCTTTCTTCCTTCTGGTTTCTATAAATACACACATAGTCACTGGACACGTGCCTAGAACTGCTATAAGCTTCTGGAAGCTGGTTGTTGTGTCTGGGTCATCATTCCGACCTTCCTTCCTTCCTACATTCCTTCTAACCTTTCTTCCACATTCCTTCAACCTTCTTCCTACATTCCTTCCTTCCTTTCATCTCGTCCTTCCTTTCTTCCTTCCTCCTGATTTCTATATATACGCATATATAATCACTGGACACTTCATAGAATTGCTATTAGCTTCTGGAAGCTGGTTGTTGTTTCTGGGTCGTCATTCCTTCCTTCCTTCCTTCCTTCCAACCTTCCTTCCAACCTTCCTTCCTTCCTTCCAACCTTCCTTCCAACCTTCCTTCCAACCTTCCTTCCAACCTTCCTTCCAACCTTCCTTCCAACCTTCCTTCCCTCATGCCTTCCTACATGCCTTCCTTTCCCTTTCATCTCCTTCCTTCCTTCCTTCTGGTTTCTATATATACGCATATATAGTCACTGGACACTTCATAGAACTTATATTAGGCTTCTGGAAGCTGGTTGTTGTGAGTGTGTGGACTTGTAAATATGCTGAGTCAGGGTGCGGCTGCTGTCAAAATGACATATTATACCACCACTCGCCTGTCAACACCCATGGGGTCCCAAGCTCTTCTTCCCCACAGTCCTTTCTACCTAATTACTTACCTATTACGTACCTACTTACGCACTACTTACGTCCTACTTACGTACCTACTTACGTCCTCTTACGTTGCCTCTTACGTACCTACTTGCTTACCTCTTACCTACCTACTTACCTACCTACTTGCCTACCTACTTACCTACTTGCCTTCCTACTTACTTGCCTACCTACTTCTTACATACCAACCTATTTCTATTGTTCTATAATATATATACACATATAATGACTGGACACTTTCCATCAACTTCCCTTACCGCTGAAGTGTGTGGACTTCCTCTCATCTCCTTTCTTCTTTTGTTCTTTCCTTCCTCTCATCTCTACTTCCTTTCTTTCTTTCCTTCCTTCCTTTCCTCCTTCCTTCTTTACTTCCTTTCATCTCTTCTTTCCTTCCTTCCTTCCTCTCATCTCTTCCTTACTTTCTTTCTTTTTCCTTCCTTCCTTCTGGTATCCTGGGCATTGCTTTCGGTCACAAACTCCTCAAAACCATGAAATTCATCTTCAGAGACACTTCCATCTGTGTTAGAGCTATCATTGAGGAAGAAAACAGTCCCAGATGCGCCGGGAGTCAGATAATTCTTACCGCTAGGCATGCTGAACAAGGACTACTGAAATGGCGTTCCCACAATGCACCACTGGCTGCCCGATTTTTTATACTGCGACACTGACCACACAGACCCATTCTCTCACATGTAGGCCTACCAGCTTTCTCCTGTTTGATTTGAGGCCGCTAGAATTTAGGCGTATAGATACGTCGAAACAGTGGCTCGTAAGACGTATATATACGACCGAAACAGTCAAAGGGTTAAGAAGTAAATTCGTTCGGTAATGGCACTTGAGCAGCATTCTGGAACGAATTTTGGAAACCGAGGGACCACTGTACGTACATGTACGAGCAAATTGAGTTACGAGCTCGGTCACAGCGAATTAAACTCGTAAGTCAAGTTACCACTGTATATTAAAGAGAAATTATGAAGTAAAATTGATTTAGGGTATAATGGTACATTTGATCTGGGAAGTGACTTACATTGGTATTGAATCCTGCTTTGTGAAAACAGTATGGACACACCACAAGAGTTCTGCAGTTTCTTTACTATTGTTTCTGATTTTTCTTCTTTTGATCTATGATATATCTAAACTTCTGTCAAGACAGATATTGAATGAGTGATATTGAGTGTGTTTCCTTTTCTTTTTTCTTTTTTTTTTGGTCTCCTTAACTCTGTGGGAGATGACCGGTAAATTAAATAACATGGTTCTGGTGGTATTATTAGTGAGAATTTATTGGTCCAGACAGCTTGGGCTAACAACGAATTTGTTATTGACTCGAGTTGTAGAACATGTTGAAAGGATAGTCATTGATGGCAAATACCATTAATCTCTAATCTCTAATTGATGTTGATTAATGTGTGATATTTTACACGACAAAAACTTTAAGGAAAAGTTATAGAGGAAATTAGCACCATCAACTTGCTTGGTTCCTTGATTCAAACCTTACAGGAAATGGTATCCAAAGCTTAGGAGAAGCAAATTCTGTAGCAAGTTGTGAATTTAAGGGTTTATCTTTATGTATATAGGGTGCTGGATAATTTTTTCTGTTCATCCTTCTGTGTTTTAAAACAGAACTTCTGTTAACACAGCACAGACTGGAATTTCTGTCAAACTTCCAGCTAGTAACTCACTATACTATATCGAGCATATTAAAATAATTATTGCCCAATCAGTGCAGCCACGTGTAAAAAGAATTATTCTTGGTAAAGCAAATTATGCTGCATGCTGTATATTTTAAGTTTAATTTCTTACTATCAGGATCACTTAGTGAATGTGTTGCTGAAGAGTGGTAAACGAGATGGATGGTGGCGCACGAGGTCGTTGGCTCTTAGCACTCTGGCCATCTACCTCTACCATGAACTGGCACACCAAACATTCCACACTAAAGTAAATGAGGCAATCAATGTTCTACTAGCATCACTGAAGGTAAGTTCAGATCCCTTTTTTTAGTTGAGCTAGTTTTCTATGGCAGCATTTTGAATACAGTAGTCACTTGTGTTGTATCTCTCACAGTGTATAATTCGAATGTAGTTTACTTACCTTACTAATGTAATAAGAAATAACTTCATAAGTACTTGTTTTGCTTAATTGTGGTGCTTGAAATGATAATGATTTTTATAATAGACAGAATTACTACAGTTGCATGACCAAGTTTTTTGTAACCAACTTTGCATGAATAATCAATTAAGATTGATGCTTATAGTATTTTTATTGCTTCACATTAAATTTTGTGTGCAGTGTTTATTTAATATAGATTGCTCTTTCATTGATTTCAACAAAAGATCCATTAGCAAATGCTAACTTTAATATTTATGTTAAAATGTGTAGCTTATGTTAAAATTTTGGATTATTTTAATTAAAGCCAGTTTTATAGCTATTAATTTTTGTTTTGTGTTACTTTGGCATTTTCATTATTTAAACCATTTTTATAAACTTTTCATGAGCTAGTTATTAAACCTCCTGTTCTTAAGACTAAATAACTTTTTTTAGGAAATTTTAAAATATTAACTGCTGTTTATATTTATTTTATTTTATAATAAATTTCCTGCTACACATTTCCACATCCATCCTTTGGTAATAAGCGCAGTTGCCCTGCATGATGAAACTGACAAATATTTTGCATTCTAGCAAGCAGTATCTTCAGCGCACCCATCTAAGCATCTGGCCCAGAGTATTGAGGTACCTTCTGCTGTGTGTGTTAGTATTGTAGTGGTGAAGGGATTTATTGGTTACGGAGGATTATCATAAGGACAATTTGTGGTGAATTAGTAATTTTAGTTTCACTGGAGGCCTATGTGTTGGTTCTCCACTTTAGTGAAAAATTGAGTAAAGTTTTTAGATGGTTAAATAGACCTTTACTAGGGCATTCATACATAAGAAATATTGTTTAATTACATTTTTCTTGTAAGGTTTGGCTTGGAAAATTACTTAAGCTTGACAGTACAGTATACATCATCCTTCATAGCATATCCTAACAAGCATAAGCACAACATTTTTCTGTGTTCTCAGATTTTTTCTAAACATACCATACTGTTCAGCTTTCCCGTAATAATATAATCTATTTTGCTTATTAAGGGTGTATTTGATGCATAGTGAAAAAATTGATTTTAAAGTGGTAGGCCACTGAACTACTGCCCATGCATCTCACTACTGACTACTAGTTTATGCAAGAAGCACTTATTGCAAATAAAATGGTGCCTTGGATATTCCATAAAGACAAAAATAAGTAAATTTTCTGAATCCAGTGACAAACAGATTATTGAGCATGAATTTTATTTTTGTAATTTTTAGTTTTAAGAATTTTATTTTCTGTAGAGTTTGCAAGGTGTACTGCATTCTGATGTAGTTGGTTATTACCTTATGGTGAATGAAAGATAACACTGAAAGCATTAAAAGTCTTGCAGGCTGTATAAAAATCTTATCACTTGAATCTCTGGGTTCATCATCTCAACAGACTTTTCACAGTGACACAGTCTGTGATTCTGAACCTTACTTATTCAACATGTAGAGTATGTATACCATAATTTCTCACATGGCTAACAGAGGTAAATACTTTTAAGCCTTTTTGTTAGGAGTTAATCTATTAGTAACAGGATTTGATAATAGATATCCCTGGGTATTTTGAAATATTGACCAAACTCAAGGACTATGTACCATACATACACTGTACAGTGAAATCTGAAAAATCACAAGGGTTACATTTGCGGTGAAACTATGTCTTTGGAAGAATCTTCTTAGGTAATTATGAACAGAGGAACAGGGATATTTAAAATTTATGTATGGGTGAAGGTGTTGTGGAGGGGTGACAGTGAAGTCAAAAGGATGATTTTTCTGAAGGTTCATCAGAATCTGATTCATCAGAAGTGATGACTGAAATTTATGTTGTGGTGGAGATTGAAGTGGTGGCTATGATTACTGATGTTGGGGAGGGAAATGTTGTGAATGAAAACTGGACTTGGAAACAGAAGTGATGGTCACCTGCTCTGCTTGAAGCACGTGTTAATGGAGTTCATTTTTTTTTTTTTTCATCATGTCGGCCGTCTCCCACCTAGGCAGGGTGACCCAAAAAGAAAGAAAATCCCCATAAAGAAAATACTTTCATAATCATTCAATACTTTCACCTCACTCATACATAATCACTGTCTTTGCAGAGGCGCTCAGATACGACAGTTTAGAACAGTCCCTCCAAACTGTCACTATCCCAGACCTCTCCTTTAAAGTGCAGGCATTGTACTTTCCATTTCCACACCTCTACCAAACATAATCCAGCACAAACTTTCTGTCTGGGAAATCATAACATCACAATTGCAAACACATCACAGACCAGGTGAAGCTCGAACTCACAGGCCAGTGTGCTAACCACTGACCTGTGAGTTTTAGGACTCACCTACCATGATTTTGATTCCCACTCTTTCTGTGATTTGTTTTGTTCATTTATAAAATAAATAAATAAATAAAATAATTTTTTTATTTCTTTGCAAGTATACATAGATATTGGTAGTTACAATCATAAAACTGAAATGCAAGGAGAGCCACTGGCATGCCATGGCATTAGGGGCAGCTTAATCTAATGACTTATATACTATGTACATAATACTAGAGAATTTGATTGAGTATATTCTAGTTATATATTTTATTTCAAATTACAATATGATGATATTATACTGTTAAATTGACATTATAATGATATTAAATTGTAACAAGTGTTTAGGCGGATGATAATATAAAATTGAGATTATCTTAAGGTAAATAACATTGAGCATTTTTGAAAGTAGTTTACAGTATGAGTATTTATGTTAGGGTAAGTAGGTGATTTTTGAGAAGTCTTAAATTGATTTTCAGACAAGGTTAACTTAATATTTACTGGTAATGAATTCCAGATTCTGGGGCCCTTTATGTGCATAGAATTTTTACATTGGTTGGTATGGACTCGGGGTATGTCAAAAAGTGATCTGTGTCTTGTGTTGTGGCCGTGGGACCTATTAAAGTTGTTGAGGAGAATTTTGAGCGAAGGGTTGATATTGGCATGAAGTTATTTCACACTTCATTTGTGACAGGTTATTGAAGTTTTATATTGGCATTAGCATCTGCATCCTCATTTTCTTTGACCTAAATCTTGATCATCTGTTTAATGCTATCATTTTTCAGCTACTCATAATTTGATACAAGTAGTCTGCCCCGTTTCTGGTGCATGTCTTCAAAATTTTCTCCTCACACTAAAGTTCCAGCCTAAGAATCCATTCTGGATTATTAATTTTGGGAAAATTATTGAAATTATTCACTTCCTCTTTCCACAACTACTTCCAGCAGGCATTGAAGGTCATCTCTTAGGCCTCATCATTTACCACCTTGATATTTTTATACTCTGTTGTAATTTACTTCTCCCAACATGTTATTAAATTCATTCCTGGTTCACTTTTAACCCCTTTACTGTCCAAACGTAGATCTATGTTCTTACCGCTAGCACTCCAAACGTAGATCAACGTTTTATTTTTCCTGCTTCCAAATCTGGCACAATTGGCCTGAGATGCCTGGTCAGTATAGAATGGGTCTTAATGCTTGGTGTGCACAGTAGTATTAAAAAGATCTGGGACCACTTAATACCTTGTGGGAGCACCATTTCAATTGAGCACCAGCTAGAGCAAACAGCATGGCAAACACCATGGATTTACTGATGTCATGTCGTATTAACACTCCCTTTTAAGAGGAAAGTGATGTTGACCCTGAGTTTAGTGACTTTGAAATGGATGTGGTCACAAGTGGTCGAGGAAATATAAAAAACCTCAATAATAACCCATTTGTGCAACATCCTTTCAATTTTGATACCACTAGTAGTGTCATCCTGCCAGAATGTTTTATTACCTATGCCCTAAGTAAAGAGAAACAATCTGGAACGTGTAATATGTGTTCAGCAGGCCGGCTGACTGGCTGGCGGCTGGGTGGGTGGGTGTTTGGCTGGCTGGCTGATTGACTTTGGCTGTCTCTGTCTCCATCTGTCTGTCTGTATCTATCTCTCTCTCCCCCTGTCTGTCTTTCTCACAGGTACACATAAATACACTTATTATACATAGTGTAAATTACCTTGGATAACCCAAAAAAAATCCAGACAAAGTGCTGTACTGTGCTTGTAGATATAAGGTGTAATAAGCATGACTGGCAAGTAATATGCATTTTCCTTTGTTCAGGAATCAGACGTGACGACTCTGCATCGGGTGTAATACCTATTGGTTCATGAGTGGCTCTCTCTCTGAGACAGAAAGAGAGACAAGCAGAGACAGATAAACAGACAGTTAGACAGATAGACACAGACAGACAGGCAAACAAACAGATAGACATGTTTATGTGTAACAGTGAAAACAAAGCCAAGGCAGTGCACGATCATCAAGTGTCACTACACTGCTGCACTGTCAGCAGTGGAGTGACACTCATCTTAAACCGTGCTTCAAGGAGTTTCATATACTCCAGCGTGTCTAAAACATTGCTGGGACCTATAAATACTTTGTATATATTTCTAGACAATAGTATGTGACTAAGGCAGGTGAAAGTTCACCTGTCTGTGTGTTATTACACACAGAATTCAGAGCCCTGGCAGTGAAACGTAGATCTACGTTTGGACAGTTTAAGGGTTAAGTCTAGTTGAAACATAGTGAAATGTAAGCATTGATAATAATTTTGGAGGCACTAATCTTCCCTTGGTCTATGGCTGCAGCATTAAAGTTGTCTTGGAAGGCAAGAACTAAAATGTCAGGATACAAATCACATAGGTCAGATAGGTGAGCAGAAGCATTGTCAAAGAGGAGGAGGGCTTTAAAAGGCAATTTCATATAGTATTTCAAATAAGCCTTAACTCAGGTTGCAAAGCACTCATTTAAAAACATTTGCTAAAAAAAGGCTTTGTTGATGCAGGCTTTTGTATTGGACCTTTAGAAAAACTGGCTAAGGGTATTTGTCTTAGCTCTTGGAGTAAGCACTTGAAAGTAGAGGGCTTTGTAGAGTAGCATTGGTTTGGTCATTTCCCACCATCACAGTTGCATAGAGGATGGTAGCAGTGTTGCATATGTGTCTAATTTATAACTAATCATTCTTTAAAAATTTTGTGTCATTGAATATGGAAATAGTGCTTAAAATTGTAAATTGGCTCTGATTATAAGCCTATGGACTCAGGTCAGTTGCTGTTATCTTTAACCTAGGAAGGGAGGAGGGTAAATAATCTGTTTGGGGGAAAGGTTCTTGATTCAAACCCACAATGCATAATTGTTTAAACCCTACATACAGTTTTCCATAGCCACAATGCACAGCTGTTTGAAAAATACATGCAATTTCCTTTAGCCAGTCGATTGTTATTATGCCCATGTTCCTTTTCAATACCTAAAAGACCATAAAGTGAAATACTTTTTTTTCTGAAGCACAAAATTATTCAAAATTTGTTGATTAGTGTTATTATCATAATCATGCAAAACACGATACCATGTTGGTTATTCAACTCAAGGAGAGGTAAAGGATTGATTCGGTGCCACCCAAGAGTGAGACAACATACTACTTTTACATTCAGGCGTTTTTCCTCTGCTGACTGGAGGTCTGTAGAGTTAGCCTTTTATAAATTTTGTGCATTGTGCAGGCTGTACTTCCTCTTCAACTTGTCTAGCTGCCCCTATTTCCAATAAAAGTTTTTCACTATTACCATTTCCACTATCATTACATAACTCTCATATCTTACTGGTTCTTTCAAGTATAATGATGCAACAATCCAGTGACATATTTTGTTACTGCATGTCCTCTTTCTACACACTGAGATGAGTTTCTGTCTTCACAATATTGGGATAATAAAAAAAACTGCACACAGAATACTGGCTGCCACATTATTTTTGATCTTCTCAGTTCACTTGTTAGTAACAAGATGCCTACCCAGTGAAGCATACGAATTTCCATGAGTAAGCTTGTACTGTATTTTCAGTCTGCCAACCTCATCACATTCCTTTTCCTTTTGGGACTAAGTTCACTTTTCCACTTAGCAGGTATCATGGTTTAACCCTTTCATGGTCCAGAGGCCAAATTTCAGAGGGTGCACCAGTGTCCAAGAATTTAAAAAAAAAAAAAAAAATCTTATGAAATCGTAGAGAATCTTTATCTGAAAGTAATAAAACAAAAAGTATGAAATTTGATTGAAAATTGACGAAATTATGCTCTCGCGAATTGTGATGTGTCAGCGATATTTACGCATCGGCGATTTTGCCGACTTTGACTCCCATTTTAGGCCAATTACATTATTCCAGTCGACCAAATTCTTAGCTATTTCACTAGTATTACTTCTATTCTATCTATTGAGCACAAGAAATTGCCCAATCAACTGTTTCAACTTCAAAATAAAGTGATTGGAAATTGGTAATTTAGCCAATTTAACTCAAAGTTCAAAATATTCCAATTTCAAAATAGGGTGCAGAATAAACAATGCAGGCATTCCTGGCACTAAACTAACATTTTCTCTGTTCATTAGTTACGTTTTCAGTCTTTACAAATGAATTCCATTTTGATTTTTTATTCACATAATGAATTTTTATTCAAACCAAAAAATGGAAGATTTACTGTTATGCAATATTGTAATAATTGTACAAATAATATCACCACATTTGTGAACGTATATTAGACCCACCAGCTGGCGCGTATTAGACATGTGAGGTCATTTGTTTACTCTTGAACATCGGCAAAAATTTAGCATTTCTGCTACTTTGAGCTCAGTTTCAAGCCATTTCCAGTACTAAAACCAATCAAAATCATCTCCATATCTGTAATATATCTTCCATTCTATCAAATGAGACCAAGAAATCGCAAATACAACTATAAAAAGTGTACGAAAAAAAACTGCAAAGTCGCTGTTTTAATAAAAAATTACGGTTTCAGTTTTTTTTTCTCTCATTGTGCACTGTGTGCTGCAGGATTTGTTTTATGTGGTGCACACTTACCACATAGATGTATTCTCTCATATCTAGGCCCAAATTTACTGCTCAAAGCTTATCTGAGTGAGCTGAGCTCATGACGTAGAACTACGGTTTGGACCCTGAACTCAAAGCCGTAGAACTACGGCACGGACCCTGAAAGGGTTAATAATATTCAAGGATGACAGTGATATAGCAATTGAGGGTGGTCATGTATGTTATAGCAAGATGGATGAACTTGTTTGTGACAGGTGAGACAGCAATATGGTGTTGAGTGGAGCAGTGGCTTGCTTATCACTCCTTTCAGCTTGGGACCTGTTTTGTTTTTGGCTGGGCATCTGTCACCCACAACAGTCCCACTGATAGTGCAAAGAGGTTAGAGTTAGAATTTAAGGTAGTTTTACTGTATGCATTTTAACAAAATAGTAATTGTATTTTTTGGCTAATTCTCTTGACTTTTCTGTTGGCAACTTGGTACAGTACTAGAATAATGGAAAATATTTTAAATTTCAGCATATTTTTTTTTTTAAATTTAAATACAGTGGACCCTTGGTTTTCGTACAGCTCCCAACTCAAACAATTATGTAAGTGTATATTTGTAAGTGCTTTTGTAAATGTATTTTTGGGGGTCTGAAACGACTAATCTAACTTACATTCGTCCTTATGGGAACAAATTCGTTCAGTAATGGCACTCAAACAGCATTCTGGAAAGAATTATCAACGAAAACCGAGGGTCCACTGTACTCCTACTTTAATAATTCTAAAACTATGCCACAGTTTTACAGAAACCTTTTAGCTTAACATTAGGTTATTATGTACAAGCTTTAATGTTTTAATTCACTTATTAATTTGATCATTTGTAGCAGTTAGTAAATTGTAATTTCCCATCTTTGTATCACTGTATATACAGTACAGTACTCATGTTTATGATAATTGTCCGTAACCACGAACATAATATTAACTTGGCATCATGTGATATTTTTAGATATGTAAGTAATCATGTCATTCAGTTTAATGTGTGGGCATTACAAAGAAAGGTAGGTGTGAAAAGTAATTAAGATTTTGGTATTTCTTGTTGTAAATTTTAGTTTCTATATATTTTTATATCTGCTTATTACAGTAAGCAAGAACTGCTTAATTAGACTTCTGATAGTATTTGTTTGCAATATAAATATCTTTCTTATTGTGCTGCTTGTATCTGGTTTTATTCCTCTTTTGTTCCTTCATTTTGTAGTTATTTTGAGTTAACTTGCAATTGTTTCTGTACTCTGTGATGCTTTGCTGAGTGGCTTTGATTGGAGTGTATTGATCAGAGAAGCACTATTGTACTCTGAGAAATGTACAAGAACACCCTCTCTAATGGCATGCTTGGTTTGTTAAGTTTGCAAAACCACTTTGTGGTCTTCCTCATTTACTTTATTTCCCTATACGTATAATATTTTGTGAAGTAATTCAGGAGAATCCAGTTAGCTGGACTTGGGTCCTGGAGGTGGAAGGTACACTGCCTCACTCTGAAGGAGGGGTGGGGATATTTGCAGTTTTGAGGGGCATTTAAACTACAGTATCTGTGCACCTCTGGGAAGACAGTGATAGAATGAATTTTGGTGATAGTGTTTCTTCTTTTTTTTTTGGTCATCCTACCTTGGTAGGAGTGGCTGGTGTGTTAAAAAAAAAAACTAAATTTTTTTTCCAAATTTTCAGTCTTACTCATACCTGTGCTTTTAGTCTTTTGTTTTTCTCGCATTGTATTTTTATTAATGTTTGTTTACATGCTCATTGAGGCAATATTTATTCTTGCTACATATGTACGGGTACATGGTAACTGATTCACTTTTGTCTTTCTCAAACCAGCTGGTTTAATACTATAAAAAGTGTTTCAATTATAGTGAAGTATTACAAGATGTTACCAGTCATTCCCACCAGGAATGAGTTCCTAGAAAGGTTAAATGCCAAAAAATGTGAATCAATATACCTATGATAGATTTTCAAGGCTTTTCTACTTTACCAGCCTGTCCTCTGTCCAAGCTTTCTTGTCGAATGCATGTTCAACCCGGCTGTTACTATTAGTAGCCTGCTGACCCTCATTCCCATCATCTGGCAAAGTTGTGATCCATTTTTTTCGAAGATGTCTATATTTATTCTGGCAAGATTTCTGGTTTCTGGTGCTAGCAGATGGAATAATCTTGGAATGTGGATGTTGACACAGTGTTCCCTTATTAGGCTTATGGTGCCTCTACTTTTCACTAAAAAAATTTACATTTCCTCCCATATCTTTCCAGTAAGTTGGTATAGTAGTGTATAGATTGGAGCATGGCCCTCCAAAATCTTCCAGGTGTATATTATTGGGTATCTCCTTCACTCCAGAGATTATATTTCCATTTCTTTTGACCATTCCCAATAGTTTAAATGCTTTGTGGATGTTATGTTAATTTCCCTTTAGTTATCATCAAGGTTCTCACTACATGTCCTAGTATGAGGTATTAATAATAATAATAATAATAATACTTTATTTAGACATTGTACAATTATATATGGTAGATATAGTTATACATAGTAATTACATAGTTATTACTTAGTTATTAATGAGATGTATATGCCAAAAGCCCCTAATATGCTGTGCATTGCGGGCATTCTTAGGACTACTTAATTCTAGACTACATGGTAAAAAGTTATGGTTGATAATTTATAAAATAAGTAAAGTTGCATATCTAAGTTATAAAGTTTGAAGATAAGTTGAACATATTAATTAATTGTAGCAATGCAACTAATTGAGTGAGATAAAATTTAGAACAATTAATTGCATTGCAGTTAGTTTACGTGGTCATTATAATGTAGGTGTTGTGGAAATAATTAGCTAAGTATGTAATATTCATAACAGGTTTTACATTCAATTGATTAGTCAGGTTTTTACGTTTGATTATTCTACTTTGCTGGGAATGTTTGATATTGAGCAATTAGCTTTGGGTGAGAAGGTGGTTTTTTAGCATCGTTTTGAATTGGGGTACAGGTAGGGTTTCTTTGGCAATGATACTTACTCATCATCAGCTGCTGTACCTGAAAACTTCTCCTGCCCTCTCCTTGGGTTATTTAAACCACCATGTTATACAAAAATATATATTCATGGATAAACATATATACAGATCTTACACTCATAATAACATACAATACCATATCAGTCACATGGTGGTTCACCTCCACTCTTAACACCCAATTTTCTCCACATCACTCCTACCCTCAGTGTTTTGATACACTGAAGATCACAGAATATCATGGTAACATCGATCTACAGCACACCTCTTACCTCTTGGGACACTTTCTCTGCCCAGAACACAAGTTAAGGTAAGATCAAAACACCATACCAGCTCACTGCAGCCATTTTGGGCAAGGAGAGGGAGGCAGCCAGCCTACCCCCCATCTCCAACATAAACAAACAAAAACCTATCGCTTTGCACATCCTCCCACATGTATCCACAATACATCTTATTACTTACAATGAGACATGCAACTTTAACTACTTATTTAAATGTGTGTATTTATAACCTATTATATTGAGAAAATCAGGTTAATTCAGCTTCTTTAAGTCTTGAGGGTGGCCTGACCTCAAAACATCTTAGCAGTAATTCTGATTAATTCAATATAATTAGGTATTCATGTTACTTAATTACAACAATACATGCTGGGTTCCATAGCCCCCATAAGTCCATAACACCCCATAACAGTGGACTCGCCTTGAATGGAGCTGTGAAGAGAGAATATTCTCATTGTGAAAGCACAAGTGACTTGAATAGTGCTATCATTGGCGTTATTGCTTGTTTGAAAGTTCTCATTATCCATCTTGTCATTTTTTCTGTTTTTTGCTGCATTTTCCTTATTGTGCGCTCTAAATGATGTGTAATCTTACATTATTATTTCTTTCTCTCTTATATATTTGTCGTGTGGGTCTTGGGAGAGATATTTAGGTAGACATAGACACTCCTTGTAGGATGGTTACGGTATATTTACGGTATGAGTAGGAGAGAGTCCAGCCACGTCTGTCCAGTTATAGGTCTGTCGCTAGTGAGAGTGTACGCCTATCTGAGCTATGCACATGCGCTGAGCCTCTGACGTCAGCGGGTATCGTGACGTCACACGCAAAGGGACCAGCTGTATAAGTGGGATGAACGCTGATACACTACACAAGTGTATATATGATACTGACACGACATATTTCCTCTGTTGTTTGAAAGAGTTTGTTTGGATTCTGCATTTTGTGATTATTTCAAGTTCTTCATTCTTTACATATATAACTCATGACAACGTAATGACATGATTGCAAACAAACCACGGTATGGGTGGGGATTAAACTAACGGCAAGTGAGTCATAAAACTCACTTGTCGCATGTTCAATCCCCACCTGTACCATGGTTTACATAATTAAGCCATTGAAATTTATCGCTGTGGAACATGTTATTTCCATTTTCTCATTGGAAGAATTTGTTGATATCTAATAGCAAATTTTCTATATCTTTTACTGAGGTGACTTTCATACTTTTGTTGGTATCATTTGGAAGCTGTGACCAGTGTTGTTATCTTATGAGGATGAGAAAAAGTAAAGGTTCTAAGAACTTACCTTTGGATACTGAACATTTTACTTAGCTTTTTCAAATTTATTCTAAGCATTTACAATTCTTTGAAAGTCAGTAAGACTTAATGGCAGTTTAAATATTGTGGAAAGAATCTGCTTGAACTTGAACTTGATTTGACCTGAGCGTCGGTAAGATGGGGAAGGAAGAAGGATGGGTAAGGATGGAAACATGGGAAGTGGTTGGGATGGGGGGGAAGGTGGGGGTTATAAAGGTAAGTGGCCTAACCACTTTGGCGCAATATAATAAGTATGTGTGTATGTAGAGTTATACATGAGTTAATTTTATGAGGTGGGTATGCCTACTGCCCATCGGTTGCACACAGATATACAGCTGTATCCCAGCATGCTACTGAGTTGGAAGAATGCATACGAGTTGTAATTTTTTTTTTTTTTTTTTTTTTTTTTTTAGGTCGGAAGCAAGGCTGCAGCAACAGATGGTAGTTGCTGGGCTTTCAATGTTGTTGGTGGCTAGCCCGGAGCTGGTCGAGCAGTTTCTGAGGTGGTGTCCTATAGTAGGATGTTCTTGAGTGTTACAAGGTTAGTTGTAAGAAGTAGTTTGATAAAGGTAGGTCACCCATAAATGGGGAGTATTTATCTACGTTGTTGGACGTAGACTGGGTCTGGTGGTACCCACTCTTCTGGTTCAGCGGGGAGATCACACAGTATTCTTGGTCGTGGGTAGTTGTCCTTGTGAATGAAACGTCTAACTCTTTGTTGCAGGGTCATTCTTTGGGTTCGGTGGGGAGGTGTGTTGATGACATAGTCGGTAGTGTTTACTGGTTGAGGGGGGTTTTCTCTATCCGGTACATAGAGTTCTTGCATGTAGCTGTCTCTTCTTTAGTTTGTCTCCATCTTCATTCTATCTCTGAATCTGGTTTCAGTGATAAATTGGAGGGCTTTGTTCTGGACCCGTTGAAGCCGCAGCATGTTGGTTTTAGTTGTTAGTGATATGGGTACACAGGGGTATTCTAACAGCGGTCTGATCATCATCTTATAGAGGTGCTTCTTGATGTGAGGAGGGGCGTCTTTGAATCTGAATAGTTGGCCGAGGCGGGCTTTAGCTAGGTTCACTTTTTTAGAGATGTGAGAAGTGGAGTGAAGTAATCTGTCGATCTCGTATCCCAGGATCTTGTTAGGATTTCTGATATCGACCTGTGAACCTCTTATGGAGATACAGTGGTCCCTCGGTTTTCGCCGAAAATTCGTTCCAGAATGCTGCTCAAGTGCCATTACTGAACGAATTTACTTCCTTAAGAAATAATGTCACGTAGGTTAGTCTATTTCAGACCCCCAAAAATACACTTGCAACAGCACTAACGAAAATACACTTACATAAATGTTCGAGTTTGGAGATGCACGAAAACCGAGGGACCACTGTACCTCCTTTGCCTTCTATGGTAGCTGGGAGACAGCCGATGGTGCTGATGAGGACTTTTTCTGGATTAGTTGTGATTCTCCACTTTTTCTCCCAGTTAGCTGTTCTTCGTAATTCCTCATTCATTTTCTCTATTACTCTCCTGTATTTTGTTGCACCTGATATGGGGGTGGATGACACTACATGGATAACATCGTCTGCAAATTGGGTGATGATGGTATCATTGTGTTCAGGTTGTGGTAGGTCATTTACATAAATATTGAAGAGTATGGGGCTAAGGCATGAGCCTTGTGGTACTCCAGCTGTTGGTGTGAATGGTACTGCAGATTTGCCATTAAAGTTGGGGATGATGTTTCTGCCTGTTAAGAAATTGTATATGAGCCTGAGGAAGGTCCAGTTGTGGTCTGGTAGGTTGGCAAGTTTGAATATAAGCCCATCGTGACAGAGGCTGTCGAAGGCTTTGTGGATGTCCCTCGTTGCAATTAGGGCCAGGTTTCCCTGGTTCCTTAGGCTATCTACCGCATCATAGATGATGTTGATAGCATGCTGTGTTCCATGGTGGGACTTGAATCCAAACTGTTTTTCAGTGAAGAGGTGATTGAATTCCATGTAGTAGTTCAGTCTGTTGGAGATGATTTTTTCGAAGACTTTGCCAGCGACTTTGAGTAGAGAGATAGGTCTGTAGTTTTCTGGATTACGGATGTCCTTGTTGGGTTTTGAGATGAAGATCATCTTTGCTGTCTTGAATGTTATAGGGAAGTGGCCAGATGCCAGGACTGCATTAAAGATGTTTAATAGGGACATCTTGCAATTACGGGGTAGGTACTTTAGCTGTTTTACTGTTATGCCTGAAGGGCCAGGGGCCTTATTTCTCATTCGTCCAATGACTTGGGTCATTTTCCCAAGGGTGATTGACCTAGTGAGAGGGTGATCGGATTCGAGAGAAGATGTATCGATTGATGGTATTGGGTGGAAGTCTTCCCGGTTTTCGTCACGCCACTGGTTGACCCACAGGTAGTGGTTATTGTTGAATCTTCTGCTGTCATTGTGAGAGAATTTTCTTCCACACCTCACCCATCAAGTTAGCTTGATCTTGTGGATCCTCGAGCAAGGTAGTCACTTCCTCGCCATCCACGTCAGTGAATGAGTGTGTGAGGAGTTGAGTGGGTGAGTGCTTAGCCCCCAGTAGCCTACGGATCTTGCTCCAGAATTGTTCTGGATGGCGCTTATACTGGTTAGCTTGAAGCACAAGGTATTTCCATATTGCTCTTTTGTGCTGGGTAACCACCCAGCACAAAAGAGAAATATGGAAATACCTTGTGCTTCAAGCTAACCAGTATAAGCGCCATCCAGAACAATTCTGGAGCAAGATCCGTAGGCTACTGGGGGCTAAGCACTCACCCACTCAACTCTTCAATTCCCTTCTCATTCTTTGGAATACCTCGCGAGTGGGCTGGCCTGAGTGGAGGTGCCTGCTACATTCAGCTTGGTAATTATTCATGCTATCTTTTATTTCCCTGGTTGGTTTGTACTGTTGGTAGACCCTGGAAGTCATTAGTTGGCAACATGTTTCTGTGGCCTCTGTGATTCTTTCATGGAGGGAGGTGATCGCCACATCTATTGCAGTGGAGGGTTGGTTCTCAAGAAAAATAGTCTGGTCGTTTGCTAGGTAGTCCCTGAAGGGGTCGAATCCTAGTATTTTTAGGTTGGGTTTTGGGCGGGTGGGTGTGCGGAATGGAGTAGATTGTAGCTTAATTATGACAGGGATATGGTCAGAGCCGACATTGCTGCCTGGGGAGACTTTGCAGTGGAACAGGTCGCAGTCTCTGTTGGTGAGTACTACGTCGGGTGTGCCTGGGTGGGGGCCCACAAATGATTTAAAGAATGGGCCCTGGAACGATAGATTTCTTGCTGCCATTAGATTGAAGAGTTGTTTCCCTTTGTGGTCGCCCTGAGGGAGGGCGGCACCACAGTTAAAGAGAGCGGGGTGGTGGGCATTGAAATCCCCTGCCAGGACTGCAGGGACATTTCGACTGAGTATCCTTTGTAAGGGGATAGACTCTATGTACGGCTGTCTGGGTGGAAAGTAGCCTGTTCCCACTATAAGCCGGCCATACGAGGTCAGCAGTTCTATTGCTAGGATGTTATCCTCGTCGACATGGATGTTGCGGAATTCGTATCCCCGCTTCACAAGGATGGCCACTCCACTATAAGGCCCTCTGGATTTCTCAAGTGTTGAGTAACCATCTGCTGGACTCCATTTCCTCATTGGGGTGAATTCTTTCATAGAATAAAGATTTTAAGGATGTTGATAGGCTCTATATTAATACTATGTTGCATTAACATAGACTGGGGGAAGACTTACTGCCTCTGACTGACTTACTGCCTGATAGTACACATGCTAGTAGCCAATACCATTATCAGGCCGTAATGGGGTTGTTTTGCCAAGTTGTTCGCTGGTAAATTTTGATATAGTATTCACAGCTGTTGTGTTGTTTTCTTCCACTTAGTTTGTCTTTTTAATGCATCAAATACAGAACTTAACCCCTTCTTCTGTGTATATTACTAAATGTAAAAGGAGAAACTTTCGTTTTTCCTTTTGGGCCACCCCGCCTTGGTGGGAAACGGCCGACGTGTTGAAAGAAGAAGAAATACAGAACTTGGCTTATTTTATCTAGATTTCTGCTTTACTTTAATGTATGGATTGAATCCCATTTTATTGTACTTTAAGTAACTTATATTTTTAATTAATAGTTGTAAATATTTTTTTGTCTATTTTTCCAAGACATGAGCAGCACAGTTTTATTTTTTACTTTGGCTTTTACAGAAAACCTGAAAACTGTGGTTTTTAAGGTTTGTCATGAGCTATGATAATTGTGCAATTTAACGGAGCAAGTATGAAAATTATAGTGGTTAATAGGTTCCTGGAAGTCACACTTTGAAGGTGTTCCATGTTGAATTGTTTGTTTAATATTTTTTCCATTTTTTGCTGTTTTGATTCCAGATGAACTATAAAGAAGTCTCTTCTCATTGATTTGAAACAGTTTTTTTGTAATCACCTTTTTGTGGTTGCAAGGGTCGATTCCCAGGTCCTGGCCCAACCTCTTAACATGTTATTCTCCAGGTTCACTCCTTAGCCTGATAGGCCCTATAGTACCTGCTCTTAAAGCTATGCATGGAGCCTGCCTCTACGACTTCCTCGGCAAGATCATTTCACTTCCTGACTATTCTGAAACTGAAGAAATACTTAATAATATCCCTGTGGCTCATTTGTGTCTTTAAACTTCCATCATTGTTCCTGAGTTGCTGTTTCTTGCCTCTCATACAGCCTGTCTCTTTCTACCTTACCAATTCCTCATAGTGTTTTGTGTGTTGTTAACATGGCCCCCTTGGTTTTTCTTTCCTTCAGTGTTATTAGATTCAGTTCTGTTAGCTTCTCATAGCTCATGGCTGTTAGCTGAGGAACAACCCTTGTTGCATATTTTTTTTTTATTATTAAACTGGCCGTCTCTCACCGAGGTATGGTGAGTTTCCTGAAGGCTACTCTAAGATTTGTTGGATGAGCATAAGTTGTAGAGGTTATTCAGCTGATATGAGCCTCTGGCGATATACTGGGTCTTTCTTTTGAGTGTTTCCTTTGAGGAGGAACTTCTGCTCCTCATTTTTTGACCGTTTCGTATTCTCTATCTCAGTTGTTCCCTCAGTTGCAGCAAAGTCAGTTTGAAAGCAGTGCTCCTACACAATGACAGTGAAAAGTCATCTGTGTCAGTGGCTCATGTTGTGGGATTAAAGGAAACATATGAGTCCATGGAAATTCTACTCAGACTAACAAGATACAATGACCACAAGTGGAATATATATGGGGACCTAAAAGTGATAGGGTTAATACTTGGTCTCCAACTTGGTTGCACAAAGTGCCTATGCTTTGTGATGATGCTAACAACCACAGGATCAAAGAATGGCTGGCAAGAAATGACCCTATTCCAGGAAAATTCAAAATACAGTGGTACCTCGACTTACGATGGTCCCCAAACTCACCCTTTTATGTAAGTTTATTTTTTTAAATGCTTTTGTAAGTGTAATTTTGGGGGTCTAAAAGGACTAGTCTATTTTACAACATTTCTTAAGGAGATAAATTCGTTTGGTAATGGCACTTGAACAGCATTCTGGAATGAAAAAATATCGTAAGTCGAGGTACCACTGTACTACATATTCCACTAATGTATCCTCTAAAGATATTACTTGCAACATTGCATATAAAATTGGGCCTAATTTAAAGCATTGTTGTAAAGGCTATGGATGATAAAGGTGCAGGATTTCTTTACCTTAAGGAAAAATTTGGATGAGTTTTAACTGAGGCAAAACTAAAGGCCAGAGTAATTGTTGGGTCACAAATACATGAATTGTTTAAAACATATTTTTAAATATTTTCTGCTTCCAGTAAGAATATGTTGCTTAATGTCCTTGAAGCATTTTTTAACAGTTACTTTATAATTGGGATGATAAGTTTTTAATAACTTTATATTTCCTGTGCTATAATTTTGGATGAAACATGATTTATTAAAAAATTCTTGAACTTACATGTTTTCCAATAACTAAAAATTCTGACATGCTAGTTCAATTTCGACTTCAAAATTGGAATCGGTCTGTTCACATTACTTAAGAACACCTACATTTATCTCAGTAGCAAACTGAACATATTTTTTTGTTGTTCAGTGTTATTATATTGACTATGAAGTAAACCTTTTATCTAATGTATATATCACCTAAAAGCTTTATTACTACATCTGTATATATTCTAATGCAAATCTTGCTAATAAAAAATTCCTCAGTATTAACAAAACCAAATTGACTACAATACTAGATCTCTATGGGTACACACCAGTGATATCAGTCCCATGTACAGTGCTAGTCATTAAAGTATGCTGTCTTCCTCTAAAACCATGACCACAAAATAGGTCATTCTGTGTGCTTTAGGACATCCATCAACCATCTAGGAAATGATTAACACATTCTTCAGGGCTTCATGAGGTAAATTTCCCCACTACTCGCAGAAGGGGTCCTCCAGCAATGGGACTTGGCTAATTTCGTCCTAATAGCTATTACAGAAGTCAGTACCCTCCCACACCTGCTTAGTGGCTCTCGAATGTTTAGGGATAATAGTCGCATCTGTGCCATGAAGCTTTCGCTTAATAAGGTTCACATGTTCTCTGTGAGATTTAAGTTTAATGAGTTACCAGGCCAATCATTAAAGAATGATATATCACAATCATTTAGCCAGTTGCTTATGCCTTTGACACTTGCATACAAAAATTACCTTGGCACTTCTCTAAACTGTGAGCAAATAGTCTGGTAAAGGCATACTTGTACATCCATTTGTATGATGTCTACTGTATGTTAGTGTTGCAGTGTACTGTATATTCTTTGAGTTAGCTTTAGTAAGTATGGACCGTTTGAGTTGCTTGAAGGCTTTTAGATATTTAGATACAGTGGACCCTCGTTTTTCTTAATTAGTAATCCATTCCAGAGAGTGACTAATGGCGAAATTGACGATTTGCGAAACCATTTTCTCCATAAGAAATAATGTAAATCCAATTAATCCGTTCCAGACACCCAAAAGTATTAAAATAAAATAATTTTTTTACATGAAATATAGATGTACATACACAGAAAACAATGAGACATGAAGAATAAAACAGTAATAACATGACACCTTTATTGAAGGTTCTTCTTAGTGTATGGAAGATGGGAGGAGGGGAGAGGATGGAGAAATTACTGTTTGGAAGGGGAATCCCCTTCCATAAAGACTTCAGGTACCAAGTCCTTTTCTGGGGTTACTTCCCTTCTTTTTTTTTTTAATGCCACTAGGACCAGCTTGAGAGTCACTGCACACCTGTGGCACCAAATATCTGTCCAGAGAGCTTTGTTTCTGGCATCTCTTTAAAATTTCCCTAAAATGAGACAAGACATTGTCATTGTACATGTTGCCGACACGGCTTGCAACAGCTTTGTTAGGGTGATGTTCCTCCACAAATCTTTCCATCCTACTCCACATTGCACAAATCTCCATTACTACCGCCCTCTACCAATATCACTACCACCCTCTACCACCATCACTACCACCCTCTACCACCATCACAACCACTACCACCCTCTACCACCATCACAACCACTACCACCCTCTACCACTATCACAACCACTACCACCCTCTACCACCATCACTACTACTACCACCATTACAACCACTACCACCATCACTACCACCCTCTACCACCATCACTACCATCCTCTACCACCATCACTACCATCCTCTACCACCATCACTACCACCCTCTACCATTATCACTACCACCACCATTTTCGTATTTTCTACAATCTTTTTCTTTAATTCTATTGTGTTTGTCACCTTCTTTACCAAAGGGCTGGCACTAGCTTTCTTTGGGACCATGGTGGCTTATTTAGCAATTGCAAGCACTAAAAAGAATGGAATATTACGAAATGTATCGTATGAACGTGAGGGATTGTGCTCACTCGTTGATAAACAATGGCACGCTGACTGAAGCCGCGTCGGGGCTACTCGTACGCATCTGGGATGAACGACTATTTGCGAGTCAAACGACGATTCGCAAGTCAGTATTTTGACAAATAAAGTTACGATTTCCAAAATTACAACTTCCGATGCTTACAAAAAACGAAGGTCCATTGTATTAAGGGGCACATGTACATGACAGAGTGGAAGGATGTTATAAAGTGAGTGAGTAAATAAGGGGTAAGAGAAAGAAGAAAGGGAGAAATAAAGGCATTTATTTTTTAATATTGTTTGAATATAAAAAATATTTTGTGAATGGATTCAGGGAAA
The DNA here is from genome assembly GCA_009830355.1 of Cherax destructor. Classification (NCBI taxonomy): domain Eukaryota; kingdom Metazoa; phylum Arthropoda; class Malacostraca; order Decapoda; family Parastacidae; genus Cherax; species Cherax destructor. The sequence continues at coordinate 24,596 of WNWK01022897.1, forward strand.
CTGGTTAGCTGGACTTGAGTCCTGGAGGTGGGAAGTACAATGCCTGCACTTTAAAGAAGGGGTTTGGGATATTTGCTGTTTGGAGTGACATCTGAACTATCATATCTGCGTGCCTCTACAAAGACAGTGATTATGCATGAATGATTGTGAAAGTGTTCCTTTTTTTGGTCACCCTGCCTCGGTGGGAGACGGCCGGCCGGCGTGTTGAGAAAAAAAAGATATATATTACAAGGTGTGCTGAGATATACTGGATATACTGTCCTCGATCTCTTTAAGGCCATGGAACCATATCTAACTATATATGTTGGTAATTAAATATTTAAATAAGTTTTTTCACTCCTCCAGATTGGACGATTAGTCGGGCAAGTAGCTGCCGATCTGCTACTTTTGTTATGTGACCATGCT
>WNWK01022897.1:27500-31831 GCA_009830355.1 Cherax destructor
TGCAGAGTGAGAAAGGTGGCTATGCAATGGTGCACACTCCTTCCATGCATGAAACCATGCAACCGGGGGGACAAAAAATGTTTGATTCTGTACATGAGACGATTAAGAATCATCCTCTCAAATGTTTTACATAAGCAGCTAGTAAGAGATATTGGACGAAATGAATTTTGTTGATTGGGCTTAGAAATGGGAATGATGAGGCTGTTGGTCCAAGATTTAGGGAGCTTAATGTCACCTTTGCACCATTTATAACATTTTTGGTGTATTTTTAAATGTTTATAAAGTAGCATACTGTATACAGTAGGGCTCCGCTTTTCGGCGTTTCGTCTTTCGGCGTTCCGTTCATACGGCGAGTTCAAATTATGACCAAAACTTTTGTATACAGCGAGCGTCTTTCAGATACGGCGCGCGCCACCCGGTTTGTTTACATTTTCCGTGAGCACATCTCTCTATTATGTAATCATCACTCTTGGGCACATTAAATGTCCAATTTTACGTCAATATAGACATTTTCATTAATCCATCTATGATATATTCTTCAAAATTATATGAGAAACACGTTGCATAGCATATAAACATGCTGTTTATATGCTATATAGGTGTGGTTGCCGGGCGGAGGGAAAACATTACGTAATACTAATAATAATCACTCTTGCGCACATTAAATGTCTTATTTTACGTTAATATAGACATTTTCATTAATCCATCTATGATATATTCTTCAAAATTATATGAGAAACACGTTACATAGCATATAAACATGCTGTTTATATGCTATGTAGGTGTGGTTGCCGGGCGGAGGGAAAACATTACGTAATACTAATAATAATCACTCTTGCGCACATTAAATGTCTTATTTTACGTTAATATAGACATTTTCATTAATCCATCTATGATTTTTTCTTCAAAATTATATAAGAAACATGTTACATAGCATATAAACATGCTGTTTATATGCATATAAACATGCTGTTTATATGCATATAAACATGCTGTTTATATGCTATGGTGTTGCCGGGCGGAGGGAAAACATTACGTAATATTAATAATAATCACTCTTGGGTACATTAAATGTCTTATTTTACGTTAATATAGACATTTTCATTAATTCATCTATGATATTTTCTTCAAAATAATTTAAAAAACGCGTTACATAGCATATAAACATGATACATACACCCACAGAATAAAAATTGACAAATATTATGATATTTGTTTACCAAACGACTTTGTAGAAGTGTCGGAAGAATTACGTTTTCTCTAGTCAAACATTGAGGGATAACTGTAGAAAAATATTCCTTTCATATGCCTTCACTCTATATATAGTTATTCACGACCCTTGTGGGTTTAGCACTTCTTTTTTATTATGATAATAATAATGGTAATACTATCATTAACTCTAAAAATAGTGTGTTGCATGAGAATGGGAATGTTGCTGTTTGTTTATTTTGTACTAACTTGTACACAATGTAAGAGTATTTGTATTGTGAGGTAATTATTATTATAATAAAAAAAATTATTTTGAGGTAAAAGTCTCACACTCTTACAAACGTATGTGAATGAACTAAAAGTGGACACGTATTAATCGCATTCATTTCGCCTGACCGAGTGATCGCCCAGTACCTGTTCAGTTTGTTTTTTTACCTTGTCTGAACTCCGTATCTCGTTCTCTCTCTCGTTTACTCTTTCGTTTACTAGTTGGCTCTCATTGACTATGGCGTCTAAGCTTAGGTGTGATAAAAAGAGGAGTCGTAAGCCTCTTACTTTAAGTGCCAAGTTAGAAATGATTAAACTCAGTGAACTGACTTTTTTGGGTTATCCTGGGTTGTCTATGCATATTTGCTATGTATGATAATCTATGTAACTATGTGTGCATACCTGAATGAACTTACTAACAAGGTATATGTTGATCGCTGAGATAGCCATCAAATACAGTTACATATAGCAGTATGTGTGTAGAGAACCCAGGATAACCCAAGAGTGTACTCACCTAATTGTGGTTGCAGGGGTCGAGACTTAGCTCCTGGCCCCGCCTCTTCACTGACCGCTACTAGGTCCTCTCTCTCCCTGCTCCATGATCTTTATCATACCTCGTCTTAAAGCTATGTATGGTTCCTGCCTCCACTACATCACTTGCCAGACTATTACACTTCCTGACTACTCTATGGCTGAAGAAATGCTTCCTAACATCCCTTTGACTCATCTGAGTCTTCAACTAACACTCTTGCTAGGAGCTAATGCTGCTGGGGATTGCAAGTTAAAACCTATGATAATTTATCACTCAGAGAATCCTAAAGCCCTAAAGAACTATGCAAAAGGTAGCCTCCCTGTTTATTATAAATCCAATTCAAAAGCTTGGATGACTACTGATCTTTTCATAAATTGGTTCACAGACTATTTTAAGCCAATGTTAATACTTTAAGGTAAGTAATAAGTGTACTCTGTGTGTATCTTACTTTTTATTGTGTTTTTTAATGCCTAGTGCTATTGCTAACTTAATATAAGTTAATGTAAGCTTGTTGTCTGGCATTTATATGCATTTAGAAGTGGAAAAAAATGGCGTTCTGCTTTTCGGCGATGTCTGCTTTAAGGCACTAGCCTGGAACCTAACCTGCCGTATAAGTGGGGCCCTACTGTATTGTAATTAACAGAATAGAGGAAATCAGCTCTAATATACACTATTTAGGTATGCAAACTGGTCAGAGAGCCCGTCGTAAGTCCGAGTTGTCGGTAAACGAGTACGTTGCTAAGTGAGGAGAGCCTGTATTCTTAACCCTTTCGGGGTTATGGTCGTACAAGTATGTTTTACGCACTGTGGTTATTGACGTACTAGTACTCCTAAATTCTAGCGCCCTCAAATCAAGCAGAAACAAGCTGTTAGGCCTAGATGTGATAGAATGGGTCTGTGCAGTCAGTGTCGCAGTATAAAAATTCCTGCACCACACAGTGCATAATGAGGAAAAACTCTGACCGTGTTTTTGGTTTAAAACAGCGACTTTGCAGTCTATTTTCGTATGGTATTTATGCTTGTATTCTTGTTTTCTTAGTCTCATTTTATAGAATAGATGATATATTACAGAAATAGAGATAATTTTGACTGGTTTCACGATGACAAGTACCTTGAAACTGAGCGCAAGTAGCGAAATGTTCGATTTTGTCCGATGTTCAAAAGTAAACAAATCCACCATGCGTCCAATACACATCAACTGGCAAGTCTAATATTCTTGCACAAGTGCACTGATATTATTTATACCATTTTTTCAATGATTCAGTTGTATACATAACAGTAAATCTTCTATTTTTTGTGAGAATAAAAATTCAAAATGGAAAGCAAAAGTAATGTAAGAGGGCCTGGAGACGTGACTAATGAATAGAAGATGTTATTTTAGTACCAGGCATTTCTGCCTTGTTTATTATGGACCCTATTTTGAAATTGGCATCGTTTGAAATTTGTGTGAAATTGGCCAATTGCATTTCTGACCACTATTTTGGGTAGTTGAAATTGGGAAATAGGCGGTTTCTTGTACTCAGTCGATAGAAGAAATGGAGTTCTAAGCGAAATAGCTATAATTTTAGTAGACGATACATGGGAATTTGCCGAAAATAGGGCTCAAATTGGGCAAAATCGCCGATGCGTAAATGTCATTTATACCGCTAACTTCGCGAAGTATAATTCCATTAGTTTTGATCAAATTTCATAATTTTTGTGGCGTTATGATTGGAAAAGATTCTCTATCATTTCAAAAGAAAAAATAATTTTTTTTTAAATTCGTGGACCCTGAGAACAAGTTTTAGAGAGACCCCTGGACCCCAAAGGGTTAAAATTGTGTTTGCCATTTATTTATATTTTCTTATTTTGTATATGTATTTGTAACATACTGTACTTAATTTTGGCTTGATCTTTTAAAAGCAAAAAGCAATTTCTTCATTATAATAACAATTATGATATAGGCTTTGAAAAGTTTTTGAGTGTGATTCTGCATCTCTTTGACTGCTGAAGCTTTAGTCATATAAATACAGTGGAACACCAAATTCTCTAAATGTGATTTTTTGGCAGGGCAAAAATCTTGGTTTAGTACTCTGAAATGATCTGTTTGTTTATTTTGCCTGTCAGTAATCTTACTGAGCTTAGACAAGATGTGAAGGGAGGCAGGGCAGAGGCACATGCACCTGTTGTTTTGTTTTTTGAGTCTCTTTGCTTAAACCCTAAAAGGTTATACAGCACTAGTTGATAATGTTGCCTATTTAGTAGACACAAACAGTTGTCTTATGCTAGGTTCCAGTAACTTTTTGATAATTGGATCACTGAATTAGCAGAGACATCTGTATGT
>WNWK01022898.1:0-31831 GCA_009830355.1 Cherax destructor
TGTGTGTGTGTGTGTGTGTGTGTGTGTGTGTGTGGGGGGGGGGTGGAGACCCCGGTTCCGAATACCCAAAATCGTGCAATTATGTAAGTAAAATTTTGTGTTCTTGGGGAAGTGTTTTTTTGGGGTCTGAAATAGATAACCTCGTAAAATTTTTTCCTTGGGGAGAAAATTTCTTTTCGGTAATGGCATTGAGCAGACTTCAGGAGGAATTTTTTATAAACCGGGGCCACTGTATATATATATGTATGTATATATATATACGTTTTATATATATATATATATATATATATATATATATATATATATATATATATATATACATATATGTGTGTGTGTGTATATATGTGTATATTTTGTGAAAAAGAAGAGCGGATGAAAGAATGGGAGGGGCTCTGTAAAAAATTTTGCTGAAAACAAAAAAAATTTTGGAGTGAGATAAACAAGGTAAGAAAGCCTGGGAAACAAGGGTTTTTGTCATTTAAAAAACAGAGTGGGGGAGTTAGTAGATGGGGGCTGGAGGTTTGGGTAGATGGGGGGAATATTTTGAGGAATTTTTAAATGCGATAAAAAAAGGGGGCGGAAATTTTTACTGGCCAGGAGGTACAACATCGTTTGGGAGTGAAGAAGAGCAGGATGTGAGTGGGGGGGAGGTGCGTGAGGCATTACGTAGAATAAAAGGGGGTAAAGCAGCTGGAATTGAGGAATCATGACAGAAATGTTAAAAGCGGGGGGAATAAGGGGAGTGGTTGGTATTTTTTTTTAATAAATGTATGAAAAGGGAAAGGGACCCAGGGTTGGGGGAGATGTATAGTTCCTTTATATAAAAGGGGAAAGGGGGGTAAAAAAGTGTAAAAATTTTGGGGAATAAGTTTACTGGTATACCAGGTAAAGTGTATGGCAGGGTTATTATTGAAAGAATTAGAGGTAAGACAGAGAGTAGGATTGTAGATGAGCAAGGAGGCTTTAGAGTGGGTAGGGGATGTGTAGATCAAGGTTTAATGAAAATATATGTGAACAGTATTTAGATAAAGGTAGAGAAGTTTTTTTTGCATTTATGGATTTAGAAAAAGGGATATGATAGAGTGGATAGGGGGGCAATGTAAATGTTGCAAGTGTATGGAATAGGTAAAGGGTTTCTGAAGGCTGTAAAGAGTTTTTTTGAGGATAGTGAGGCTCAGGTTAGGGTGTGTAGGGAGAGGAGATTACTTCCCCAAAATGGTCTTAGACAGGATGTGTAATGTCACCATGGTTGTTTATTATATTTATAGATGGGGTTGTAAAAAAGTAAATGCTAGGTGTTGGGGGGAGGGGTAGGATTAAATTATGGAGAATTAAATGCAAAAAGGGAGTTGAAAAGTTACTTTTTTCTGATGATACTGTGCTTAGGGGGATTCTAAAGAAAAGTTGCAAAGGTTAGTGGACGAGTTTGGGGGGAGGGAAAAGGGAGAAAGTTAAAAATGAACATAGATAAGAGTAAGGTGATGAGGGTATCAAACATTTTAAAAAAAAAAATTGGGTATCCCTTGGGGAGAGGGATTATGGAAGAAGTAAATGTTTTCAGATATTTGGGAGTTGACGGTAAAAGGGATGGGTTTATGAAGGATGAGGTTAACCATAGAATTGATAAAGGGAAAAAAGGTGAGTGGTGCATTGGGGGTATCTGGGAGAAAAAAACGTTATCCATGGAGGCAAAAAAAGGGAATGTACAAAGTATAGGGGGGTCCCAACACTCTTTTTGGGTGTGAAGCATGGGTTGCAAATGCTGCAGCGAGGAGGAGGCTGGAGGCAGTGGAGATGTCCTGTCTAAGGGCAATGTGGGTAAATTTTTATGCAAAAAATTCGGAATGTGGAAATTAGGAGAAGGGGGAAGGTTACTAAAAGATTTGTCAGAGGGCTGAAGGGGGGTTGTTGAGGGGGGTTTGGTCATTTGGGAGAGAATGGATCAAAGTAGAATGACTTGGGAGCGTATAAATCTGTAGGGGAAGGAAAAAGGGGGGGTAGGGGGCGCCCCAGAAAAGGTTGGAGGGAAGGGGAAAAGGAGGTTTTTTTTGGGCGGGGTTGGGCTTCCAGCAAGCATGTGTGAGCGTTTTTAGATAGGAGGAATGGAGAAATGGGTTTTTTAAATGACGATCTGTTGGAGTGTGAGCAGGGTAACATTTTGTGAAGGGGTTCAGGGGAAAACCCGTTAATTGATTTAGTTGGACTTGAGTCCTGGGAAAAGGGAAGTACAATGCCTGCACTTTAAAGGAGGGGGCTGAGATAGTGACAGCTGGGGGGACTTTTCTCAGCTGCCCTATCTGAGCTCCTCTGCAAAGACAGTGATTATGTATGAGTGTGGTGAAAGTGTTGAATGATGATGCAAATATTTTCTTTGGGGATTTTTTTCTTTTTTGGGGCACCCTGCCTCGGGGGGAGACGGCCGACTTGTTGAAAAAAAAAAAAAAAAAATATATATATATATACAGGGGACCCCGACTTACGATATTTTTTTATTCAAGAATGCTGTTCAAGTGCCATTTCAAAACGAATTTATCCCCATAAGGAATGATGTAAAATAGACTAGTCCTTTTTGACCCCCCAAAAATTTCACTTACAAAAGCATTTAAAAAAAAAACTTACATAAAAAAAGGGGGAGTTTGGGGACCATCGTAAGTTTTTTTTTCCCTGTATATATACGTATATATTTATATATTTATTTATTTATTTATTTATATGTGAATATTTTTTTGTGGAACGGGTTAATTGTATTTACATTATTTCTTATGGGAAATAAGGGTTCGAATTTCTTTAAAATTTTGTTAAGTAATAGCTCCTGGGAAAGGATTAATTACGATCTGGGGTCCACTGTATTGTTCCAGCCCTGGTATTGGTTAAAACCCCCTGGCAGGTTAAAACTAATGTATTTTGGGTTTTCTGCTGTCTTGCAAATATACATTTGAAGCAGACACTCAATGACAAGTGATATTATAAATACTCTATTGAATTTAATTTTTTTCCCCTCTGTGCCATATACATGTTACATGTATGTTGTTACCCTTTACATCATTATCTTTTAAAAGTTGCTTTAAGCTTTTTTTTTTTATTAATTTTTAACTTAAATTACAGGAAGTTTCATCATTAAGAAAACACCTTCATAATGAGCAACAGAAAATGCAGAAGTTGTTGGTAAGATGAAGCACATGCAGGAGAGAAGAGGTAAGTCAACTATATTATTATTATTTTTCTTACTATTATTATTAATTTTTTCAACATGTCTTCCATCTCCCACCCAGGCAGGATGCCCCAAAAAAAAGAAAGAAACACTTTCACCATCATTCAACACTTTCACCATCATTCAACACTTTCACCATCATTCATACATAATCATTATCTTTGCAGAGGGTGCCAAGATATGACAGTTCAGATGTTACTCCAAACAGCAAATATCCCACTCATTGTACTTCCCACCTCCTGGACCCAAGACCGCTAACCAGTTTACCTGAATCCCTTCCAAAATATTACCCTGTTCATACTCTAACAGTTCGCCCAAGTCCCAAAACCATTCATCTCCATTCACTACTAATTAACACACTCGCACATGCCTGCTGTATGTCCAAGCCCCTTGCACACAAAACCTCTTTTAATCCCTCCTCCATCCTTTCCTAGGACTACCCTACCCCTCTACCACAGATTTATTATCCTTATTATTGTTATTATTATTGTTGAAATATATTATTATTCTTCTTTCAACAAACCAGCCGTATCCCACCGAGGCAGGGTGGCCCAAAAAAAAAAAAAGTTTCTCTTTTTAACTTTAGTAAGGTATACAGGAAAAGGGGGTTATTTGCCTTGCTTCCGGCATGTTAGTCGCCTCTTATGACACGCATGACTTACGGAGGAAAAATTTCCCGTTCCATTTCCCCCATGGAGATAAGAGGAAAAAAACAAGAACAAGAACTAGTAAGAAAAATAGAAGAAAACCAGAGGGGTGTGTATATATATGTTTGTACATGCATGTATAGTGTGACCTAAGTGTAAGTAGCAAGGCGACCTGAAACCTTGCATGTGTATGAGTCAGAAAAGATACCAGCAATCCTACCATCATGTAAACAATTACGGGTTTTCCCGTTCACACCTCACCTGGCAGAATGGTAGTACTTCCCTCGGCGGTTGCTGTCTACCAACCTACTACCTAGGAAATGTTTTTTATTGTAATATATTGTAATTTATTATTGTTATTATTTTTTTTAAAACGTGGCCATTTCCCACCAAGGCAGGGTGACCCAAAAAGAAAGAAAAAACTTTTTTCATCAACACTTTCACCATCACTCATACATAATAACTGTCTTTGCAGAGGCGCTCAAATACGACAGTTTAGATGTCACTTCCAACAGCAAATATCCGGGCATTGTAATTTTCACCTCCAGGACTCAAGTCCGCTAACTGGTTTCCCTGAATCCCTTCACAAAATATTACTTCACTCACACTCCAACACCTCATCAGGTCCCAAACCATTCGTCTCTATTCACTCCCTGTCTAACACTCACGTCTTGCTGGAAGTCCAAGCCACTCGCCCACAAAAACCCCCTTTACCTTTTCCCTCCAACCTTTCCTAGGATGACACCTACCCTGCCATCCTTTCTTTACAGATTTATACGCTCTCCCAAATCATTCTACTTTGATCCATTCTCTCTAAATGACCAAACCACCTCAACAACCCCTCTTCAGCCCTCTTGACTAATACTTTTAGTAACTCCACACCTACTAATTTCCACACTATGAATTCTCTGCATAATATTTACACCACACATTGCCCAGACAGACATCTCCACTGCCTCCAGCCGCCCCCCGCTGCAGCATTTACAACCCATGCTTTACACCCAATAAGAGTGTTGTACCACTGTACTTTGTACATTCCATTCTTTGCCTCCATGGATAACGTTTTGTCTCCACAGATACCTCAACGCACCACTCACCTTTTTTTTTTTTTATCAATTCTATGGTTAACCCCGTCTTTCATAAACCCATCCACTGACAAGTCAACTCCCAAATATCTAAAAACATTTACTTCTTCCATACTCCCCCCTTCAATGTGATATCCAGTTTTTTTTTAAATCATTTGATACCCTACCTTTACTCTTATCTATGTTCACTTTCAACTTTCTCCTTTTACACCCCCTCCCAAACTTATCCACAAACCCTTTTGCAACTTTTGGAATCCCCCAAAAAGCAAGTATCATCACCAAAAAAAAAAACTGTGTCAACTTCCTTTTTTATTTGATTCCCCATAATTAAAAAACCCCCTCTCCCCAACACCCTAGATTTATTCTTTAAACCCCAAAATAAATATGTTACACATCCTGGTGAAACACACCCCCTGTCTAAGCCCTATTTTTACGGGAAAGTACTCCTCTCTCTCCTACACCCCAAACCCTGAGCCTCACTATCCTCAAAAAAAATTTTTCCTTCAGTAACACCCCTTTCCATACACTTCAACATCTGCCACATTGCTCCCCATCCACTTTGTCATTCCTTTTTCTAAATCCATAAATGCAAAAAAAATTTCCCCTACCTTTATCTAAATACTGTTCAATATATTCTTCAAACATTGATCTACACACCCCTTCACTCTATATGTTGTATTATATAAATTATATATGTTTAATAAGGGGAAAGAATATGTTGAAAAGTAAAAAGAATCTTTCCCCCGTAACCAGGTTTTTATGAGGTGACTTGGGGGAGCAATGGGCTAGTAACCATTTCTCCTGTACACTTTTACTAAAAAGAGAAAAAGAGAAACTTTATAAAACGGGGTTTGTTTGAATGTCGTGGAGTAGTGCAGATGATAAAAAAGAGATGATTGCTGTTTTATGAATAAAAAGAAGGGATGTCCGGGCCCCTAAGCGAAACAAAGCTGAAGGGGTAGGGGTTTCAGTGGGGAGAAATAAAGGGGTTTAAGTCAGGAGTATCTGGGGGTTAGAGCTAAGGAAGGGGTAGCAATATTGTTGAAGGATGTTATGGAAGGAAAAGGGGGAATATAAATTTTAAATTCAAGGATTATGTGGATTAAAAAAAGGGTGGATGAAAAAAGTGGGTCAAAAAAGGGACCCCGGGAGAAGAGAGGAGGTAGAGAGAGAGGATTTTGGGAGATGTTAAGCGAATGTATAGGAACTTTGAACCAAGTGGAAGAATTGTGGTAGGGGGACTAAATGCTAAAGTAGGAGAAACATGTAGAGAGGGTGTGGTAGGTAAGTTTGGGGTGCCAGGTGTAAATGATAATGGGAGCCCTTTGATTAAATTTTTGTATAAAAAGGGTTTTTATTTGGGTAATACATATTTTAAAAAGGATAAATAAGTATACAAGATATGATGTGGGGAATGACAGTAGTTTTTTGGGATACGATTGGTAGAAAAAAGATTGTTGAGTTGACTTGGATTACATGTTTATGGGGGGCCACAGATATATCAGATCAGTTTTTAGTTATAGCTACAGTGGGAGAAAAAAGGTATATGGGATACAAGGAAAATAGAAGAGTAAGTAAGTAAGAGGGGGAAAAGGTTTAAAAAAACAAAAGAGGGGCAGTTGGGTAAGATATAAAAAACTATTGGGGGATAGATGGGCTAGTGAGGGTAGGCAATGGGGTAAGATGTAGGGGGTAGATTTAAAAATGTAGTGTTAGAGTTTTCGAAAGTTTGTGGTTACAGGCGAGTGGGTTGGGGGGGGAAGAAGAGCGGGGGAATGATGATGAAAAGGGATGAAGGAAAAAAAAGTTAGCATATAAGGGTTTTACAAAGTAGAAGTGATCAAGGAGGGAAGAGTTTTGGAGAAAAAAGAGGTTAAGAATGGTGAAGCAATGAAAAAAGAGGCAAATGAGAGAGTGGGGAGATTTATCAACAAATTTTGTTGAAAATAAGAAAAATTTTTTGGAGTGAGATTAAAAGTTGGGGAAAAAGGGGGAAACAAATGGATTTGACAGTTAAAAATAGGAGGGAGAGTTATTAAATAGAGAGTTAGAGGTATGGGGAAGATGGAAATTTTTGAGGGGGTTTTTAAATGTTATGAAGACGGGGAAGTTTGGATTTCGTGAAGGGAAGGAGGAGAAATTTTGTAGGAGGTGGAAGACCCTTTGTGAGTGTGGGGAAGTTTGGGGCAGGGGAAATGAAAGGGGTAAAGGGAGCTGGGTTGATGGGGTAAAGATAGAAATGTTAAAAGCGGTGGGGATATGGTTTTGGGTGGTTTGGGGTATTATTTGTAAATGTATGGAAGGGTAAGGTACCTGGGGGTTGGAGAGCGTGTATTGTTTCCTTTTTATAAAGGCAAAGGGGGCAAAAAAAGAGTGCAAAAAATTTTAGGGGAAAAAGTCTGTTAGTGTACCTGGTAAAGTGTATGGTGATAATTATTGAAAGAATTAAGTAAGACAGAAAGCAGGATAGCAGATGAACAAGGGGGTTTTGGAAAGGTAGGGGTGTGTAGACCAAGGTTTCAGTGAAACATATAGGGGAACAGTAGGATAAGGGTAAAGATGTTTTTGTATTTTTGGTTGGAAAAGGTGATGATGGGGGGATAGGGGGGAATTGGGAGATGTTGCAGGGATGGGAAAAGGGGAGGACTGAAAACAGTAAGAGTTTTTATAGGGGTAGTGAGGTCAGGGAGGTGTGGGGGAGGGGATATTTCCCCTAAAAGGGGGTTGAAAAATTTTGATGTCACCCCAATATATTTATAGATGGGGTTGAAGAGAAGTGAATGCGGGTCTTGGCAAAGGTGTGGGGTTAAAAGATAAAGAATCAAATAAAAGTGGGAGTTGTCCGTTTTTTTTGGTGATGACACTGTGCTTTTTTGGGGGATTCTGAAGAGAAGTTGCAGAGGTTGGGGATGAATTTGGTAGGGTGTTAAAAAAAAGAAAAATTTAAAGTGAATATAGGAAAGAGTAAGGTGATGAGGATAACAAAAAGATTAGGTGACGAAAGATTGGGTATCAAGGGGGGGGAGAGAGATGGAGGAGGTGAATGTATTCAGATATTTGGGAGGGGCATGTCAGCAGTTTATGAAGGATGAGGTGAATCATAGAATTGATGAGGGGAAAAGGGTGAGTGGAGCACTTAGGGTCTGTGGAGACAAAGAACTTTGTCCATGGAAGTAAAGGGAATGAAGGGGGTATAGTTATACCAACACTTTATATGGTTTGAAGCATGGGTGATGAATGTTGCAACGAGGGGGAAAGGTGGAGGCAGGGGGTCTCATGTTTATAATTGTGGTGTGAATATAATGCAGAGAATTCAGAGTTTGGAAATTGGGGGGAGGTCGGGATTACCAAAACTATTATCCAGAGAGCTGAGGAGGTTGTTGGGTGGTTTGCATTAGAGAGAATGGGAAAGAAAAGAATGACGGGGTGTATAAAACTGTAGTGGGGGGAAGGCGGGGGATGGGTCGGCCGGAAAAAATAAAGGGGGGGTAAAGGAGGTTTTGTGGAGGGGACTTCCAGCAAGCATGTGTGGGTTTGATAGGAGTAAAAAAGGGGACAAATGGTTTTTAAATTTACGGGTTGGGTGGAGGGAAAGGGGAAAATTTATGAAGGGGTTCAGGGAAACCGGCAGGCCCGGGCTTGAGTCCCGGAGATGGGGACAGGTCTGCACTCTGAAGGAGGGGTGTTAATGTTGGTTTTTTAACTGTTGGGGAAAGCACCCCCCTGACAAGACAGTGATGGAGTGAATGATGATGAAAGTTTTTTTTTTCGGTTCCCCCCTGCCTTGGTGGGAATCGCCCATGTGTTAATAAAATAAAATAATAAAATAATGTTGTAAAGTAAACTTGCTGCTTTTCATTTCACAGTTCAGCAATTTCAGTGGTACCCCCCACTTACATATTTTTTATTCCCGAATGCTGTTCAAGTGCCATTACCAAACGAATTTATCTCCTTAAGAAATGATGTAAAATAGACTAGTCCGTTTAGACCCCCAAAATTACACTTAAAAAAAGCTTTTAAAAAAAATAAACTTAAAAAAAAGGGTGTGTTTGGGGACCATCGTAAGTGGGTACCACTATTATTTTTAGTGTATTGTTTTGATTTAACATTGAATTCAAAGCAATACTAATGTCAGTTTTGTTTGAGATTTGACTTTGTAAATGTTCCAAGTTGGCCCAAAACATTGTCGAAAGTTTTTTCTCTCCTATGTGAAAGGTTATTTGTATGTTGTGTATAAAATGTCATTTTGATTGTGCAGAGACATCTTGTAAAAAGTTTGGGGGGGAAAAGGACACGTAGTCATCGTTTGGCAAAGTGCTTTTTTCTACTTGGAAAAAAGAAATTACTTGAAAAGAACTATGTCCCAAAGTAAGTCGTATGTTTTTTTATGTTTGTCATTGCCCTTTTGGGGAATTCAAATTTTTTTCTTATTTAACCCTTAAACGGTCCCCCGTATATTTCTTTGCCTGCTACTCCCCCAAAACGTATTTTACGTTTTTTTTTTCCTGCCCCCAAAATTTTGGGACGATTGGCCTGAGATGCCTGGTCAGCATAGAATGGGTCTTAACACCCCTTTGTGCGCCATAAAAAAAAAATCTGGGACCACTTAGTACCTTGTGGGAGCACCATTTAAAATTGAGGGCCCGGCTGAAAACACTCGGCATACACCATAATTCACTGATGTCATGCCCCAATTTTAACACTCCCTTTGAAGTGGAAAGTGATGTCAGCAGGCTGGCAGGCCAGCTGGCTGCCTGCCTGCATGGGGACCTGGCTGGCAAACAGCTGGTTGGCCACCTGGCTGGCCAGCTGGGTACCTGATTGGCTGTCTATCTCTGTCTGTCTGTCTGTATCTATCTGTCTCTATCTCACAGGAACACATACGAAAAATAAAATTTTGTACAAAATTGTAAATTACCTAGGATAACTAAAAAAATCAAGAAAAAGTTTTTATACTGTGCTTGGGTTTGCGTAATACCAGTTGGTTCATGAGCTCTCTCTGAGACAAGCAGACAAAAAGGGGAGACAATAAAAGGCAGACAAAAAGACACACAGACAGACAGACAGAAAGACAGACAACAGACAGACAGACAGAAAGACAGACACGGGGGCAGACAGAAAGACAGCCACAGACAGACAATCAGACAGACAGACAAGAAGGTTTGCATAACAAAAAAAAAGGGAAGCAATGGCTGTCAAATGTCATAAAGTTTTACTGGACTGAAAAGAAGAGATAAGACTATGGCTCACCCTTCTCTGAAATGTCACCAGAGTCATTAGTGGAATCAGATGAGATAAGGAAACAAAACAAATCTTTTATTATTATTATTATTATGCATAATATTTTTTATTATTACTATTATACTATTATTATTATTATCATTATTGGTCACTATTATTATTTTTATCCCTATCTTTAAATTATTATTTTTTGATACAATTTCAGTACCTAATATTAGTGTCAGAACAAAGATTGGCTATGAAACCCACAAGAACTACTAAAAAAATTGTGATTATATGAGAAAAAAAAAAATTATATAAAATAAAAAAAAAAAGTAAAAAAAAAAAAAGGTTATATCGGCAACGTTTCCCTCCCCAAGGGGCAGGACTCCTGTTGCTGTCAGGTAAACATCCAGTCCCAAAGCCCCTCCGCCTCATATCTTGGAATTACTGCCCCAAAAATTTTTTTTTTTTATCATATAACATTTAAAAAAATGTTCTTTATTTCTATAAAATTTTTTTTTTTTTTAAAAAGATTCGGGGCACTGCGCGAGGGTAACGTAAATATCTTTTGGACCTTTTAAACCCCTTTCAGGGTCAAGACCCGATTCTTAACTCTCCCCGGGAATTGAAACATTTTCGGAAAAAAAATATTTTTTTTGAAATGAAAAGAGAATTTTTTTCCCGATCAAAACCCCAACCAAAAATTATGAAATTTGATCAAAAATCAAACGGAATTATGCTCTCACGAAGTTAGCGGTATCGATGCTATTTACGCATCCGTTCCCCGGTTTGAGCCTATTTTTAAAATTTTTTTCCAGTCCTACAATTATAGCTATTTCTCTAGAACCCCATTTCTTCTATCGATTAGTACAATAAACCGCCAATTTACCGATTTCAACTACCCAGAAAGGGTTGGTCAGAAATTGGCAATTTGTCCAATTTCACACAAATTTCAAAAGATGCCAATTTCAAAATAGGGTCCAGAAAAAACGAGACAGACTTTCCCTGGCCCCGAAAAAATTTTATCTGTCCATTAGTCCGTCCCCAGGCCCTCTTACATTACTTTTGCTTTCCATTTTGAATTTTTTTTCTCCTAAATTGAAGATTTTTTTATGTATACCCCACTGATCATTGTAAAAACGGTATAAATGACATCAGCACATTTTGCAAGGGAAAATTGACTACCCAGTTGATGTTTTTACGTGTGGGGGTGATTTTTTTTACTCTTGAACATCGCCAAAAATTTGAACATTTTCGCCCTTTGGGTCAATTTCTAGGTACTTGTCATTGAGAAACCAATCAAAAATTTTCTCTATTTCTCTAATATGTTTTTCCCTTCTATCCCAAAAGAGACCAAAAAAACGAGAATATAATCATAAATACCATAGAAAAAAGAAATGCAAAGTCGCTGTTTTAAACTAAAAAACGGTCAGGGGTTTTGTTTCCTCATTATGCACTGTGTGGTGGGATTTTTTTTTATGCGCACACTGACTGCACAACCCATTCTCTCACATCTGGGGCCCACCAGCCTGTTTCTGCTTGATTTGGGGGCTGAATTTGGCGTACTAATCGTCAAACGCCCTGGCATGTAAGCCGTTTCCCAGTCGTCAAAAAACCCCCAAAGGGTTAAGGGTTAAAAAAAAAAAAATTAAAATGATTTCATGTTAAAAATTTCAAATAATTTTTTTTACAATCTAAAATAAAGTGAATCCTCTTATAATTGGAAATAGGGTTATGTTTCCCGGCATCTCCAAACTTTTTAAACCCAATTTTTTTTAAAATTTTACTATTGTACTCTGTGTTTTTTAGGTCAATTTTTTTTGGGGCAAAAAATAATTAAGATGTTTCTGGTAACTTATTCACGGGTAATACTTTTGAAGGGTTGAAGAAAACAAAATAAAGTACCCATGCTAGGCAGATCTGCCCGGAATCATGCATTCCACTGTGTGTAACTATTGCCCCAAATTAATATAAAAAAGAGCACTGCAGCAGTCCATCAATTTAAAGTTGATGGACTTGAAATTGACTCAAGGCTGAGGGTTTTATTACCTCCCAAAATCCTCATCTTCCTCCGTTCATCTCTGTACTGGACTGAAAGGGTACTTGTTTGGGAAAAAAAGTTTCTACAGTAAAAATTTCCAAATGTTGCAACAGTGTCTAATTCTTCAACTTGTCGGTTTTTTTCAACTGTTTACATCATATTAAAAGTTATAGAGACGGGGGAGGGGGGAGGCAGTGGGGGATAACATGTTGGAGAACATGTCATGTGAATGTCATAAAACAGCCCGGGGCATAAAAATAAGGAGGGATGGTATTTGGTTTCCTAGGGTATAATTCACAGGGCTGAGGGGGTTTTGAGGTAGTGTAGGCATTTACAGTGGTTGGAGCAGAATAGGGGGGAAAAGGAAGAGGGGAGGGGGCATCTTTGGATGGGTTGGAGGGTGGTAGTAAAGGAGATGTGGCGGTAGGGGCTTGAGTATCCAGCGGGGTTGTGTGAGCAAGTTAGATCAGAGTGGAGAAAAGTGGTTTTTCTGACCCACGTGCTGTAGGGTTCAAACAAGATAACATGAAGGGATTTAGTGAAAAAATTAGTCAGACTTAATTCCTGGAGGGGGAGTACTATTACAGGGCTCCACTACAGGAATGGCGTGTTTAATTCATATGGTCATTTGAATTGATGACAATCTCCATACTTCTGGCAAGACACCTATTCACCGGGAAAGATGCTGAATGTTTCCTTTTTTTTGGGTCACATTACCTTGGTGGGGGATGGCTAGTATGTTTAGAAAAAAGTACATAAAAAGATTCTTGGCATTAGTGTTGCGGGCGTCTCATAAAAAGGGTTAATGATGAAATGTATCTTGAATGGTGGTTTACTGTTATCTAAAAAAAAAATCTTTAGAGAACTTTGAGTTTAGGCTGGAACATACAGTGTGTGGCAAGTGGTGAGAATTTAAATTGGGGTTTGGGTGTGAAAAATGGGTTATAGTAAATGTTTATGCACCTGGAAAAGAGAGAAGTGTAGAGGGAGAGAGATATTTTGGGGAAAAGTTGGTGAGTGCATGGGGAGTTTTGAACCCAAATTTTTGGGGTACTTTTGGTTAGGGATCTAAATGCTAAAGTGGGTAAAAAAGTTGTGGGGGGGTAGTAGGTAAATTTGGGGTTTTAAGGGGGAAATGTAAATGGGGGAAAAAAAATTTGAGCTATGTGTGAAAAGGTTTGGTAATAAGTAATACATATTTTATGAAAAAAAAGGATAAATAAGTATACAAGGTATGATATAGCACGTAATGAAAGTAGTTTGTTAGATTTGTTTTGGTGGATAAAAAGGGTTTATGGGTAGCCTTCAGGATGTACATGTTTATGGGGGCAACGGATATATCGGATCATTATTTGGTTTTAGCTACAGTTAGAAATAAAAAGGGAGATGGGACAAAAAAAAAATGGCAGCAGCAAAAGAGAGGTAAAAGTGTATAAACTAAGGGGAGGGGGAAGTTAGGGTGAGATATAAGCAACTATTGGCAGAAAGGTGGGCTAGTGCAAGTATAGAAGTGGGGGTTGAAGAGAGTTGGGATAGTTTTAAAAATGCAGTATTAGAATGTGGGGCAGAAGTTTGTGGCTATAGGAGGGTGGGTGCAGGAGGAAAAAGGGTGAGGGGGTGGAATGAAAAGTAAAGGGGTGTAATAAAAAAAAAAAAGGGGGCTTAGAGGTTTTTCAAAAAGAAAATAGAAGAGCAGAAATATACGGGGGTAAAAGGAAAATGAAGAGAGTGGTGAGAGAGTGCAAAAAAGCATATGAAAAAAGTGGGAGAGGCTCTGTTAAAAAATTTTACTGAAAACAAAAAAATTTTTTTTGGGGTGAGATAAACAAGTTAAAAAAGCCTGGGAACGAAAGGATTTGTCAGTTAAAAACAGGTAGGGAGCTAGGTATTGGGTAGATGGCGGGAATATTTTGAGGAACTTTTAAATGTCGATGAAAAAAGGGGCGGTAATTTCATGCATGGCCAGGAGTATAACATCGTTTAGGGTAAAAAAAGCAGGATGTGAGTGTGGGGGGGGTGGTGAGGCATTACGTAAAAAAAGGGTAAAGCAGCTGGAACTGACGGGATCATAAAAATGTTAAAATCGGGGGGATATAGTGGTAGAGTGGTTGGTTTTTTGTTTAATAAATGTTTTAAAAGGGGGAAGGTACCTGGGTTGGCAGGGGTATGTTTTTTTTTTATTAACACAGGGGGTTTCCCCCCAAAGGAAAGGGGTGGCCCGAAAAAAAACTTTCATCATCATTCCTCCATCACTGTTTTGCCAGAGGGTGCTTTACACTACGTTAAAAAAGCAACATTAACCCCCCTCCTTCAGGTGGGCACTGTATTTCCCCATCCCCAGAACTAAAGCCCGGCCTGCCGGTTTCCTAATCCCTTCATAAATTTACTTTGCTCACACCCCAAACAGCCAAGTTTTAAAAAACCATATGCCTCCATTCCTCCTATCAAATCGCTCAAAATGCTTGCTGGAAGCCAACCCCTCGCACACAAAACCCCTTTCCCCCTCCCCCAACCTTTCCCCCTGGCCCGCCCCCCCCCCGCCTTCCCTCCACTACAATTTATACACTCTCAAGTCACTCTGTCTGTTCCATTCTCTCAATCCCCAACCACCTAAACCCCCTCCTCAGCTCTGGGACAATCTTTTTGGTAATCCGCACCTCTAATTTAAACTCCGAATTCTCTGCAATATTCACACACATTGACCTCAGACATGACATCCCCTGCCCCAGCCTTCTCCTGTTGCAACATTCATCACCCTGCTTCACCCCATATAAGACGTTGGTAAA
Source organism: Cherax destructor (assembly GCA_009830355.1). NCBI lineage: Eukaryota > Metazoa > Arthropoda > Malacostraca > Decapoda > Parastacidae > Cherax > Cherax destructor. Next base: position 14,994 of record WNWK01022898.1, read on the forward strand.
ATTCTCTCATACATTCCCCTTTTACTTCCATGGACAAGGTTCTTTGTCTCCACAGACTCAGTCCCCCACTCCCCTTTTCCCCTCATCAACAGTTCACCTCATCCTTCATAGACCCACCCCCCGACATGTCCACTCCCAAATATCTGAATACATTCACCTCCTCCATACTCTTTCCCTCCAATCTGATATCAATTTTTGTCACCATTTTTTTTGTTACCCTCATCACCTTACTCTTTCCTATATTCACTTTCAATTTTCTTCTTTTACCCCCCCTCCAAAATTATCCCCAACCCTGCAACTTTTTTAGAATCTCCCAAAAGCACAGTGTCATCAGCAAAAAGCAACTTGACAACTCCCCCTTTGTTTTGCTTCTTTATCTTTTAGCTCAACCCCCTTTTCCCCAGACCCTCGCATTCCTTCTCTTCCTCCATCTATAAATATATTGAAAAACCCCGGTGACATTACACATCCTTGTCTGGCCCCTTTTACGGGAAATACCCCCCTTTCCCCCCACACCTCAAACCCCAGCCTCACTATCCTCATAAAACTCTTCCTCTTTCAGAACCTTTCCCCTTTCCTTGCAACATCTACATTGCCTCCCTATCCCCCTATCATACCCTTTTCCAAATCCAAAAAAAAAAACATCTTTACCCTTACCCCAAAAACTGTTCCCCATATGTTTCACTGTAAACACGGTCTAAAACCCCCCACGTTTCCAAAACCCCCTTTTCATTTATCCTGCTTTCTGTCTTACTCTTAATTCTTTCAATAATAACTCTACCATACACTTTACCAGGTCACTCAACAGACTTTTCCCCCATTTTTTCCTCTCTTTATCCCATCAATCCCAGCTGCCTTTCATTCTACCACTGCCTCCAAAAATTCCCTACCCCACAACTGGCTTTCCCCCACTCCTACAAATGTTATTCCTCCTTGCCCTAAAAGAAATCACAGCTTCCCGTCTTCATAACATTTAACAACTCCTAAAAAAATTCTCTCCATCTTCCCCTACCCCTAAATCTCCTTTAAAACTCTCCTCTCCTATTTTTTAAATGTCAAATCCATTTGTTCTCTAGGCTTCCTCAACATTTTAACTCATTCCAAAACTTTTCTTATTTTCAAAAAATTTCTTAAAATTACCCACTCTCTCATCTGCTCTCTTTTTTCATTGCTTCACCACTCTTTTAACCCTCTTTTTTTTCCAAACTCTTCCCTCCTTATCACTTCTACTTTGTAAAAACCTCTCATTAATTTTTTCCTTACACTCTCTTTCATCATCATTCCCCCGCTCCTCTTCCCCCCCGCACCCCCTCGCCTGTAACCACAAACTTCCTTTAACACTCTAACACTACATTTTTTAAAACTACCCCCAAATCTTCGCCCCTTGCCTACCTCTCACTAGCCCTCTATCCTCCCAAATTGTTTATATCTTCCCTAACTGCCTCCTCTTTTAGTTTATAAACCTTCACCTCTCTCTTACTTACTGATTCTATTTTTTCCCTTTATCCCCTCTACCTTTACTCCCTGTAGCAAATAAAAATGATCTGATATATCTGTGGCCCCTCTATAAACATGCATCCTGAAGTCTACTCCCGTCTTTTTCCCCCCAAAACATAGTCCAAAACTACTGTCATTACCCCCTACATCATATCTTGTATCTTATTTATCCTCTTTTTTTTAAAATATTATCCTATAACAAAACCCCCCTTTTATAAAAAGTTCAATAAAAAGGGTCCCATTATCATTTAACCTGGCACCCCAAACTTACCTACTACACCCTCTCTGCATGTTTCTCCCACTTTAGCATTTAGGTCCCCTCCCACAATTACCCCTCATTTGGTTCAAAAGTTCTTATACATTGCTTAACATCTCCCAAAATCTCTCTCTCTTCTACCCCCTCTCTTCTCCAGGTGCATACACGCTTATTATGACCCACTTTTCGCATCCGACCCTTATTTTAATCCACATAATCCTTGAATTTACACATTCATTTTCCCCTCTTTTCCTTCCATAACTGATCCTTCAACATTATTGCTACCCCTTCCTTAGCTCTAACTCTCTCAGATACTCCTGACTTAATCCCATTTATTTCTACCCACTGAAACTCGCCTACCCTCTTCAGCTTTGTTTCGCTTAGGGCCAGGACATCCAACTTCTTTTCATTCATAACATGGCAATCATCTCTTTCTTATCATCCGCACTACATCCACGCACATTCAGACAACCCAATTTTATAAAGTTTTCTTCTTCTCGTTTTATAGATTTGTACAGGAGAAGGGGTTACTACCCATTTTCGGCATCTTATGCCTCATACGACACGCAGGCTTACGGAGGAAAGATTCTTTTCCACTTCCCCATGGACAATAGAAAATAAAAAGAAAAAGAGCTATTAAGAAAAAAGAAAAACCTAGATGTGTGTATTATATATATGCATTGTTGCCAGTGTATGTGACCTAAAGTGTAAGTAGAAGTAGCTAGATATACCTGTTATCCAGCGTGTTTATGAGACAGAAAAAGACACCAGCAATCCTCCATCATGTCGTTTGGTTTCTGTTTCACAGTCACCCAGGACGTAAGTACCTCCCTGGGTGGTTGCTGTCTACCAACCTACTACCTATAAGAGAGTATGTATAGTTCCTTTATGAAAAAAGGGAAGGGGGATAAAGATTGTAAATTATAGGGAAATAAGTTCATTTAGGTAGTAGGTTGGTAGACAGAAACCGCCCAGGAGCTACCGTTCTGGCAATAGTGTATAACTAAACCTGTAATTTTTTTACATGATGGTAGGACTGTTCTTTCTGTCTCATAACATGCAAGATTTCAGGTACATCTTGCTCTTCCCCACTTCGGTCACACTACACATTCATGTACAACAATATATACACACCCCTCGGGTTTTTTCTTCTATTTTCTTACTAGTTCTTGTTCTTATTTCCTCTTATCTTCATGGGAAGTGGAACAGAATTCTTCCTCCGAAAACCATACGTGTCGTAAGGCGACTAAAATCCCGGGAGAAGAGCTAGTAACCCCTTCTCTTGAATATATTAAATGTAAAAGGAAAAATTTTCGTTTTCCTTTTGGGCCACCCTGCCTCGGTGGGGAAACGGCCGACGTGTTAAGAAGAAGTTTACTGAGTATACCAAGTAAAGTGTATGGCAGGGTTATTATTGAAAGAATTAGAGGTAAGACAGAGAGTAGGATTGCAGATAAGCAAGGAGGCTTTAGAGTGGGTGGGGGATGTTGATCAAGTGTTTACAGTGAAGCATTTTGTGAACAGTATTTAGAAAAAAGGTAGAGAAGTTTTCATTGCATTTATGGATTTAGAAAAAGCATATGATAGAGTGGATAGGGAGCAATGTTGCAATGTGAGCACGGGTTACAAATGCTGCAGCGGGAGCGGCTGGAGGCAGTGGAGATGTCCTGTTTAAAGGGCAATGTGTGGTGTAAATATTATGCAGAAAATTCGGAGTGTGGAATTTGGAAGAGGTGTGGAGTTACTAAAAGTATTTGTCAGAGGGCTTAAGAGGGGTTGTTGAGGTGGTTTGGTCATTTAGAGAGAATGGATCAAAGTAGAATGACTTGGAGAGCATATAAATCTGTAGGGAAGGAAGGCGGGGTGGGTGGGTCCTAGAAAGGTTGGAGGAGGGGGTAAAGAAGGTTTTCTGGGCGAGGGCGGACTTCCAGCAAGCATGTGTGAGCATGTTAGATAGGAGTGAATGGAGACAAATGGTTTTGGGACCTGACGAGCTGTTGGGTATGAGCAGGGTAATATTTTGTGAAGGGATTCAGGGGAAAACCCGTTACAGTGGACCCTCGGCTAACGTTCTTAATCCGTTCCAGGAGCTAGAGCTTTAGCCGAAAAACGTTATCAAGCCTTATTTCCATAAGAAATAATGTAAATACAATTAATCCGTTCCTGATACCCAAAAAAATTCACAAAAAATAATTTTTAAAGAATAACTATAGTTTACATACAGAAAACACACATAAATACTACATACAATTTAAAATTTATAAATAAATAATGAAATAAACATTTAAAATAACATTTACTTACCTTTAATGAAGAGACTTGCTGGCATCGGAAGATAGGGAGGACAGGGGCAGGGCTTAGTGTTTGGTAGGAAATCCTCCTCCCTGCACTACTGCTACACTCCTGTATCTTCTACCTCCTTTCATGCCTGTTACCTCCCTGAAGGCCTGCTACACTCCTTGCATGCCTGCTACACTCCCTGTATGCCTGCTACATTCCCTGCATGCCCTGCCTCCCCGCATGCCTGCTGCCTCCCCCGCTTGCCTGCTACACTCCCTGCATGCCTGCTACCTCCTTGCATGCCTGTTACACTCCTTCTTGCCTTCTACCTCCCTGCATGCCTGCTACACTCCTTGCATGCCTGTTACACTCCTTGCTTGCCTGCTACACTCCTTGCATGCCTGCTACACTCCCTTGCCTGCTACACTCCCTGCATGCCCTCCCCGCTGCACTCCCTGCATGCCTGCTCACTCCTTGCATGCCTGCTCGCTCCTGCATGCCTGCTCACTCCTTGCCATGCCTGCTACACTCCTGCATCCTGCACCTCCTTGCATGCCTGTTACACTCCTTGCTTGCCTTCTACACTCCCTGCATGCCTGCTACACTCCCTGCATGCCTGCTCACTCCCATGCCTGCTACCTCCCTGCATGCCTGCACCTCACTGCATGCCTGCTACCTCCTTGCATGCCTGCTATGCTCCCTGCATGCCTGCTACCTCCCTGCATGCCTGCTACACTCCCCGCATGCCTGCTACACTCCCTGCATGCCTGCTACACTCCTTGCATGCCTGCTACACTCCCTGCATGCCTGCTAATCTGTGTTTTTGTTGTACATCCTGACAAGCTCACCCACACGTACGCCACTCTCATATTTTTCAACAATCTCTTTCTTCAGTTCGATGGTGTTCCTCACTCTCTTTAGCACAGAGGTGCCACTAGAAGGCTTCTTTGGACCCATGGTGACTTATTTCACAGTGACAGTCACTAAATCACCAAAAACACCAAATGTATGTGAATGCTTGAAAGAGCACGCTGGGTATTGTTCAATTAAGTGTAAACAACGCTGGACTGGCGTCCTGGGAGGAGGTGCGCAAGCCCAGAGCGGGCAGACAGGTCTGAGTCCCGTAACGTTAGCTGAGTAAATAACGTTAGCCGAAAAAAATATTGAACGTAAAAGCAACCTTTAGCGAAAAAACGTTATCTGGAATGAACGTTAGCCGGGGTCCACTGTATTGATTTAGTTGGACTTGAGTCCTGGAAATTGGAAGTACAATGCCCTGCACTTTAAAGGATGGGTTTGGGATAGTGAAAGTTTGGGAGGGACTTATTCTCAGCTGTCTTATCTGAGTGCCTCTGCAAAGACAGTGATTATGTTGAGTGAGGTGAAAGTGTTGAATGATGATGAAAGTATTTTCTTTTGGTGATTTTCTTTCTTTTGGGTCACCCTGCCTCGGTGGGAGACGGCCAATTTGTTAAAAAAAAATGTGTACAGTATATTTTACCACTGTTAATGGTAAGTTTCATATCATTGCTCATTTGTTTGTTGATATTTTCAGATTCATGATCTGGAAGAAGAGAACAAGGATCTTCGTGCAGAACTGCTCATCTGTCAAGAGGCAGCCAAACAGGCCTTCCTCCGCAGTGCCAATGTCTTGAACTCTGAAGCCATTACGATGTTCCAGGTCAGGCACTTAAATCTTTGTTTACATGTGCACACTTTTATCATCATATTATTATTTATGCCTTCTTTAATGTACAGTGGTACCCCGGATTTCGTTCAGCTCCCAACTCGAACAATTATGTAAGTGTATTTTTGTAAGTGCTTTTGTAAGTGTATTTTTGGGGGTCTGAAATGGACTAATCTAATTTACATTCGTCCTTATGGGAACAAATTTGTTTGGTAACGGCACTCGAACAGCCTTCTGGAATGAATTATTGACGAAATCCGGGGTACCACTGTACAGTGGACCCCCGGTTATCGGCCATTCCTGATATCGACCAACTCGGTGATAGGCCGTTTTTTCACTTATCAGCCGTATGGGATGCGTCCGTCCGCCGGCTGGGACAGCTTGCGCTTCAGTTTGCTTGTGTCTCTCGGTGCATGAGGAAGCTTCTGCACCGAGAGTAAAGTTCCTGTGGTAAAGAACGTGAGAAACACCATGGAATTTAAGAGAGAGGTGATTGAGAAATATGAGAGTGGTATGTGGGTGCTGGAAGTTGCCAGGATGTACGGGAAAAACAAATCAACTATTACATCCATCCTGGCAAAGAAAGAACAAATCAGGGACGCTGATGTTGCCAAAGGAGTAACTTTTCTAACGAAACAAAGGTCACCAATAATGGAACAAATGGAAGAGTTATTGTTATTGTGGATTAAGGAAAAAGAAATAGTGGGAGACAGTGTAGTGGAGTCTGTTATTTGTGAGAAGGCAAGGCTTTTGCATGAGGATCTTGTGAAGAAAACTCCTGGAACAAGTGCTGCTGGTAGTGAATTTAGGGCCAGCAAAGGCTGGTTTGAGAGATTTAAGAAGCGTTCTGGCATACAGTGTTGTAAGGCATGGTGAGGCTGCAAATTCTGACATGTGCGGCTGAAAAATTTGTGAGTGAATTCAAGGGGTACATAGAGGCTGAAAAATTCTAACCCCAACAAGTGTTTAATTGTGATGAAACAGGCCTGTTTTGGAAAAAAATGCCAAACAGGACCTACATCACGCAGGAGAAAAAGGCACTGGCAGGACACAAGCCTATGAAAGACAGGCTAACTCTCTTGTTGTGTTGTAATGCTAGTGGGGATTTCAAAGTGAAGCCTTTACTCGTGTTCAAAAAACACAATGTCCACAAGAATAGATTGTGTGTGATGTGGAAAGCTATTCATAACGCATGGGTCACAAGGCAAATTTTCAGAGATTGGGTTAATGATGTGTTTGGCCCAAGTGTGAAAAAATACCTTCAGGAAAAGAATTTGGGACTCAAGTGCCTTCTGGTACTGGACAATGCTCCTGCACATCCTCCAGACTTGGAAGACCAAATGTTTAGGGACTTCCCGTTTTATAAAGTGAAGTTCTTGCCTCCTAACACCACTCCTCTTCTCCAGCCCATGGACCAGCAGGTCATTTCTAACTTCAAAAAACTCTACACAAAAGCAGTGTTTTAAAAGTGCTTTGAAGTGACCTCTGACACTTGAGTTGACCCTAAGAGAGTTCAGGAGGAATCACTTCAATATCTACAACTGCATAGGCCTTATAGGTAAGGCTTGGGAGGGAGTGACTTCCAGGACTTTGAACTCTGCTTGGAAAAAATTGTGGCCAGGTTGTGTCCAACAGAGGGATTTTGAAGGGTTTGAGGCTGACCCTGACCCTGACGACCCTGTGCCTGTTGTGGAAGGTATTGTGGCATTGGGCAAGTCCCTGGGGTTGGAGGTGAGTGGCTAGGATGTGGAAGAGTTGGTGCAGGACCACAGGGAAGAGCTAACCACTGAAGAGCTGGAAGAGCTTATTCTGCAACAGCATCAGACCAGAGTTGAGGAACTTGCTTCAGAAAAGGAGGAGGAAGAGATAGTGAAGGAGGTGCTTTCTTCAGTGATTAAGGACATGTGTGGAATGTGGAATAAGTTGCAAAGTTTTGTTGAAAAATACCATCCTGACCAAGCTGGAACAAGCCATATCTGCAACATGTTTAGTGACGAAACTTTGTCCCACTTCAGGAAATATTAAATAGGTGCCAGAAACAACGCTGGACAGTTTTTGTGAGACAGGGTCCAGTAACTCTCAAGCTGGTCCTAGTGGCATTAAAAGAAAAAGAAGGGAAATAACCCCAGATAAGGACTTATTACTTGAAGTCTTTATGGAGAGGGATTCCCCTTCCAAACACTAACTCCTCCCTATCTTCCAGAAGCCAGCATTAGTCTTCAATAAAGGTATGTAATACTTATTTAATTGTTAAAAAAAATGAGTGTTTCTGCTTGATAGTGTTTCTGCCTGATAGTGTTTCTGCCTGATAGCCTGATTAGCCTGACTTGAGCCCTTTATGTGGGAAGTACAGTGCCTGCACTCTGAAGGAGGGGTGGGGATATTTGCTGTTTGGAGGGGCACCTGTACTGTAGTATTACCACACCTCGGGCAAGACAGTGATGGAGTAAGTGTCTTTTTTATTGGGTCACTCTGCCTTGGATGCCCAGTGTGTTTAAAAGGAAAAAAATATTTATGTGGTCTGGGCAGAGCTTGATGTTGACTCTGGGTCAATATGGAGTATGCTGTAGTAGTCCTTGTAACCTCAACAGATGATTGACCCACAGCTGTCAGCTGACTGAATATAAAATAGATGCCTCACACCTGTCTGTCATTCACAGCAGACATAACCAACTCCAAACACTTCTTATCAACAGGCGAGTAAAACTAAGAAATGTAATTTTTTTTTTTTTTTCCTTCTTCAACAAGTCGGCCGTCTCCCATCGAGGCAGGGAGACCCAAAAAGAAAGAAAATCCCCAAAAAGAAAATACTTTCATCATCATTCAACACTTTCACCTCACTCATACATAATCACAAAAACTTAAGATGTCATACCTAACAGAAGTAGTACAAAGGGAACAAAGAGCCATAACAGGATATTGCAAGAAACCCAAAATATTTCTATTCCTATGCAAAACAAGCTAAGAACTACCTGTAGAATTGGACCATTATTGAGAGGAGATTCGTATACTGACGATGAACAGGAAATGAGTGAAAGCCTAAAAGAACACTATGAGTCAGTGTTCAGCAACCCACTAAATGACAGCAAGGTAGAAAATGCAGAAATATTTTTCACTCCAGCAGAAGGCCGTGCAGACCAACTAACTGACATTAGTACAAATCCCATAGATCTGGAAAAGAAATGGACAACATGCACACTCACTCAGCACCTGGACCAGATTCATGGAATGCTTTATTTATAAAAAGTGCAAAGTACCATTAGCAAGAGCCCTTAGTGTTCTTTGGAGAAAGAGCTTAGATCTAGGTGAAATACCGGAGGCTTTAAAGAGTGCAGACATAGCTCCTTTGCATAAGAGAGGTAGTAGAGCACTAGCTAAAAATTACAGACCAGTAGCCCTAACTTCTCACATCATAAAAATCTTTGAAAGAGTGATGAGACGGCAGATTACAAACTTCATGGACCAGCACAACCAACATAACTCGAACCAGCATGGCTTTAGAGCGGGGCGATCATGCCTGTCACAGCTGCTGAACCATTATGACAGAATTACGGAGGCGTTGGAAGACGACCAAACGCAGATGTGATTTACAGATTTTGCAAAGGCGTTTGACAAATGCAATCATGGAGTGATAGCGCATAAAATGAGGGCCATAGGCATTACGGGAAGGTAGGCAGATGGATTTTTGAGTTCCTAACACAGAACACAAAAGTAGTAGTGAACAGGGCAAGATCCAGCATCAGCGAGGTCAAAAGCTCAGTGCCCCAAGGCACTGTCCTGGCACCTCTGCTGTTTCTCATCCTCATAGCAGACAGATAAAAACACCCAGCACACTTTTGTATCATCATTTGCAGATGACACTAAAATAAGCATGAAAGTCACTACGGTAGAGGACACTGAAAAATTACAGGAAGACATAAGCAGGGTCTTCCAGTGGGCAGTGGAGAACAACATGACGTTCAATGGTGATAAGTTTCAGCTGCTTAGGTATGGAAAAAATGAAGAACTCAAAAGGAACACTATATACAAAACGCAAGAGGGTCACCACATAGAACGAAAGGAACACGTAAAGTACTTGGGAATAATTATGTCTGCTGATCTGTCTTTTAAAAACCATAACAAGACAAAGATCTCAACAGCCAGGAAGATGACGGGGTGGGTATTGAGAACTTTCAAAACAAGGGAAATAATGCCGTTGGTGACACTCTTCAAATCGCTAGTGCTCCCTCACTTAGAATACTGCTCAGTGCTGACGGCCCCGTTCAGGGCAGGAGAAATATCAGAGCTAGAACAAATTCAGAGATCGTTTACTGCTCACATTGAGCCATTGAAACATCTAAATTATTGGGAGCGGAGGAGAGAGAGATACATGATAATATATACCTAGAAAGTACTTGAGGGCCTGGTCCCAAATCTGCACACTGCCATAACAACATACTGGAGTGAGAGTATGGTAGGAAGTGTAAAATAAACCCAATGAGGAGCAGGGGTGCAGTGGGGACAATACGGGAGCACTGTATTAACATCCGGGGGCCCAGACTATTCAACATCTTACCAGAAGATATCCGAAACATGGCTGGAACCAGTGTAGAAGCCTTCAAGAGGAAACTGGACAAGTATCTTCACCAGGTGCCAGATCAACCAGGCTGTGGTGGATATGTGGGGCAACGGGCCTCCGCAACAACAGCCTGGTTGACCAGGCAAGCACCAGACGAGCCTGGCCCATGGCCGGACTCAGAGAGTAGATAAACTCTCGAAACTCTTCAAAGGTAATGTAAGGTATATTTGCAGAGGCGTCAGATACGACAGCTAGGAATAAGCCCCTCCCAGCTGTCACTATCCCAGACCCTCCTTTAAAGTGCAGGCATTGTACTTCCCATTTTCTGGACTCAAGTCCAACTAAATCAGTTAACTGGTTTCCCTGAATCCCTTCACAAAATGTTACCCTGCTCACACTCCAACAGCTCGTCAGGTCCCAAAAACCATTCGTCTCCATTCACTCCTATCTAACATGCTCACATATGCTTGCTGGAAGTCCAAGCTCTTGTCCACAAAACCTCCTTTACCTCCTCCCTCCATCCTTTTCGAGGACGACCCCTACCTCGCCTTCCTTCCCCTACAGATTTATACGCTCTCCAAGTCATTCTACTTTGATCCATTCTCTCTAAATGACCAAACCACCTCAACAACCCCTCTTCAGCTCTCTGACAAATACTTTTAGTAACCACACCTCCTCCTAATTTCCACACTCCGAATTTTCTGCATAATATTTACCACACATTCCCCTTAGACAGGACATCTCCACTGCCTCCAGCCGCCTCCTCGCTGCAGCATTTGCAACCCATGCTTCACACCCATATAAGAGTGTTGGTACCACTATACTTTCGTACATTCCCTTCTTTGTCTCCATGGATAACGTTTTTTGTCTCCACAGATACCTCAACGCACCACTCACCTTTTTTCCTTCGTCAATTCTATGGTTAACCTCATCCTTCATAAACCCATCCGCTGACAAGTCAACTCCCAAATATCTGAAAACATTCACTTCTTCCATAATCCCTCTCTCCAATGCAGTTTTGTAGCTGTTGTGTAAGCACGCCTCTGGCAAGACAGTGATGGAGTGAATGATGATGAAAGTTTTTCTTTGTCAGGCCACCCTGCCTTGGTGGGAAACGGCCGATGTGTTAATAAAAAAAAAATAATAAAAAAAATCACCTTACTCTTATCTATGTTCACTTTCAACTTTCTACCTTTACACACCATCCCAAACTCGTCCACTAACTTTGCAACTTTTCTTTAGAATCTCCCATAAGCACAGTATCATCAACAAAAAGTAATTGTGTCAACTCCCATTTTTCATTTAATTCCCCATAATTTAATGTAAGGTACGTACACTAAAATTCTTCTTGACACTATTATAAATGAGAAAACTGTATAGTGAATCATGTGATTGTGTCATGTAATAAACTGTATGTCTGGAGTCAATTAATATAACACATGCCACAGCCATCTACTGCACAGTGAGCTAGTACATAACTATCTCCAAAGACTTTTCCATCAACAAGCAAGTGAAAAAAAATATTTAAGATAGGGTAAAACTATTCATTACTTTTGAAGCATATTTTGTGATAAGATTGTGTATTAAATTCATAATAGTTGGTGGGCAGTGTATTAGCCATTGTCGTTTTCTATGGATGGAGCACCATACTAGTTTTCTTTGCAAGGCATAGAGGTACACTGTGTCAGACAACAGCATCTAACACAAGCTTCCCACGGCATTAATAATCAAGTTTGTTTAGTAAGTTTTTACTTAGGATTTCAGTATATACATAAATTACATTTCTGTATCAACAAGCAATCACTTTTACAATACATAGTATTTTGTCACAACTTAATTATTTGTTTTTTTAATTACATTAAATATTGAACACTATGTACACTAGTTTCTTATAATATTATTTGTGTTTAAAGATGTATTAGCATTTCAAACATGGGAAAAGCTTAGCCCAACATTGCTCCATTTGCAACTAAAATGCCGGGAGCAAGGGGCTAGTAACCCTTTCTCCTGTATACATTTTTTTTTAACACGTCAGCTATTTCCCACTGAGGCAGGGTGACCCAAAAAGAAGGAAAAAACTTTCATCATCATTCAACACTTTCACCATCACTCATACATAATCACTGTCTTTGCAGAGGTGCTCAGATAGGACAGTTTAGATGTCCCTCCAAACTGCCAATATCCCATTGTACTTCCCATTTCCAGGACTCAAGTCCGGCTAACAGGTTTCCCTGAATCCCTTCACAGAATATTACCCTGTTCACAATGCAACAGCTCGTCAGGTCCTAAAAATCATTCGTCTCCATTCACTCCCATCTAACACGCTCACGCACGCTTGCTGGAAGTCCAAGCCCCTTGCCCAGAAAACCTCCTTTACCCTCTCCTCCAACCTTTTTGAGGACGACCCTACCCCACCTTCCTTTCCCTACCAATTTATATGTTCTCCAAGTCATTCTACTTTGTTCCATTCTCTCTAAATAACCAAACCACCTCAACAACTCCTCTTCAGCCCTTTGACTAATACTTTTAGTAACTCCACACCTCCTAATTTCCACACTCCGAATACTCTACATAATATTTACACCACACATTGCCTTATACAGGACATTTCCACTGCCTCCAGCCGCCTCCTCGCTGCAGCATTTACAACCCAAGTTTCATACCCATATAAGAGTGTTGGTACCAATATACTTTGTACATTCCTTCTTTGCCTCCATGGATAACGTTTTTTGTCTCCACAGATAACTCAAAGCACCACTCGCCTTTTTCCTTCATCAATTCTATGGTTAACCTTATCATTCATAAACCCATCCGCTGACTAGTCAACTCCCAAATATCTGAAAACATTCACTTCTTCTATACTCCCTCTCTCCAATGTGATACCCAATTTTTCTTTATCTAAATCGTTTGATACCCTCATCACCTTACTCTTATTTATGTTCACTTTCAACTTTCTACCCTTACACACCCTTCCAAACTCGTTCACTAACCTTTGCAACTTTTCTTTAGAATCCTCCAAAAGCACAGTATCATCAGCAAAAGTAACTGTGTCAACTCCCATTTTGTATTTGATTCCCCATAATTTAATCCCACCCTCTCCCCAATACCCTAGCATTTACTTCTTTTACAAACCCATCTATAAATATATTAAACAACCATGGTGACATTACATCCCTGTCTAAGACCTACTTTTACTGGGAAGCAATCTCCGTCTCTCCTACACACCTACCCTGAGCCTCACTATCCTCATAAAAACTCTTTACAGCATTTAGTAACTTACTACCTATTCCATACACTTGCAACATCTGCCACATTGCTCCCCTATCCACTCTATCATATGCCTTTTCTAAATCCATAAATGCAATGAAAACTTCCCTACCTTTATCTAAATACTGTTCACATATATCCTTCAATGTAAACACTTTATCTACACATCCCCTACCCACCCTAAAGCCTCCTTGCTCATCTGCAATCCTACTCTCTGTCTTACCTCTAATTCTTTCAATAATAACCCTACCATACACTTTACCTAGTACAGGTCCACATCCTATTATCCGAAATTCTGACATTCGAAAAGTTCCGAAAACCTAAGTTTTTTCGTGGAGTGTGGAGAGTCGGTCATCTCTACATAACTCCAACGCCGCCACGTGGCAGTGTGACCCAGCTCTGACAGCCAGAGTGGCAGGCGTCAGTTGTGTCTCAGCACTTGTAGTGTTCACACATGCATCTGCTGTTCGCTGATATTTTGTTTTACTTTTTATTTTGTGACTGTTTAATTTCACTGTGAAAATGTCAACAAGAGCTGCAGATACCCCTATGGGTAACAGTGAGAAAAAGTAAAGGAGGCATCTGACGTTATCAATAACGCAGAAAGTTGAGTTACTGCAGAAGCTTGATCATGGTGTGTCAGTGCGGTGTCTTACTGAAGAATATGGTGTTGGAACTACCACTGTTTATGATTTAAAGAAACAGAAAGATAAGTTACTGAAGTATTATAGTGACAGTGATGACCAGAAGCTAATGAAAAATAGGAAAACACTGCATAGGGCAAAAAACGGAAGAGCTTGACTGTGTGCTAATGGAGTGGATTTGACAATGAAGAAGTAAACTTATGCCACTGACTGGTTTGTTAGTCATGAAACAAGCTAGAATATACCATGAAGAATTGAACACTCAATATTCAGATGGTTGGCTCCAGAAATTTAAGCATAATGGTGTAAAATGTCTGAAAATCTGTGGTGAAAAAGCTTCTGCTGACCATGAAGCAGCTGAAAATTACATTGACGAATTTGCCAAGATAATATCTTGACAAAAACCTTAGTCCTGAACAAATTTACAGTGCTGATGAAACAGCTCTCTACTGGCGCTATGTTCCTAGAAAAACATTAACAACGGCTGATGAGAGAACACCAACAGGTTTTAAGGATGCTAAGGACAGGTTCCTCTTTAACCCTTTCAGGGTTATTGACGTACTAGTACGGCTTACGCCCTGGGGTTATTGACGTACTAGTACACCTAAATTCTAGCGCCCTCAAATCAAGCAGAAACAGGCTGTTAGGCCTAGATGTGATAGAATGGGTCTGTGCGGTCAGTGTGCGCAGTATAAAAAAATTCCTGCACCACACAGTGCATAATGAGGAAAAAAACAACTCTGACCGTGTTTTTGGTTAAAAACAGCGACTTTGCAGTCTATTTTCGTATGGTATTTATTGATGTATTCTCGTTTTCTTGGTCTCATTTGATAGATTGGAAGATATATTACAGAAATAGAGATGATTTTGATTGGTTTGACAATGACAAGTACCTTGAAATTGGGCTCAAAGTAGCGAAAATGTTCGATTTTTTACGATGTTCAAGAGTAAACAAATCACACCATGCGTCCAATACACATCAACTGGCGAGTCTAATATTCATGCACAAGTGCTCTAATATTATTTATACCATTTTTACAATGATGCAGTTGTATACATAACAGTAAATCTTCTATTTTTTTGTGAGAATAAAAATTCAAAATGAAAAGCAAAAGTAATGTAAGAGGGGCCTGGAAACGTGACTAATGAACAGAGAAGACGTTATTTTAGTGCCAGGAATGTCTGCCTTGTTTATTCTGGACCCTATTTTGAAATTGGCATCGTTTGAAATTTGTGTGAAATTGGCCAAATTGCCATTTTCTGACCACTATTTTGGGTAGTTATTGGTAAATAGGCGGTTTCTTGTACTCAATCGATAGAAGAAATGGAGTTCTAGCGAAATAGTTATAATTTTAGTTGACTGAAACATTGAATGCGTAGGCTCAAGTGGCACGTGCGTAAGTGTCATGGCTACCGCTAACTTCGCGAAAGCATAATTCCATTAGTTTTCGATCAAATTTCATAATTTTTGTGGCGTTATGATCGGAAAAAGATTCTCTATCATTTCATAAGAAAAAATAAATTTTTTTTTTAAATTCTTGGACCCTGACAACGAGTTTCGGAGACCCCCCTTGGACCCTGAAAGGGTTAAGGGGGGCTCCTTGACGAGGTAAAGAGGCTATCGGTCTGAGGAATTGGACCTTTTAGTCTTGTTCCTCAGACCGAACCTAATTACCCCCCAATCCCCCTCCCCTATCCCATCTCCTCCATCCTCCCTTTTTCCCTTTCCTCCTCATCCCTCCCTTAGTTCCTTCCCAGTTTTACCATGGGAGCTTCTCTCCTCAGGCATTCTAGTTCCTAGGTAGGGGGAAGGGTATCGTGGTCCATCCCATTCCATTGAGGTCCTTGGTGGTGGTGTAGTTTGCCGTGGAATCTGGATCGCCTGGGGATGTCCCGATCCCTCTCCGGTCACCCGGGGGGTGGCCTTGGGTATCTTTCGGGCGACAGGTGTATCTCTGGAGGCCACCTTTCGGATTCCGGGGGTGGTGACCGAAGGTGGTATGCTTTGTGGCGGATATCCGGCCGCCCTCTCTTTTGTCCGCCGAGATGGCTCGGTGGATGTGAGGTTGCTATCCCGGATTGCTGGTTTACTGGCATGAAGGGTAGGGTATGGCACGGGTTCCATGCAGCATCTGCACTACTTGCGGTGTTGAGGTCCTCTTGGGCGCGGAGGATTTACGCTCCCCTTTTATTCCTCCTAGGAGCTATTCCTCCACGTTTCCCCATTTTTTATTCTTTTTTATTTTTATTTTCTTTTCTTTCTTTTTCATAAAAAATAAAAAGAAAAGTAACCAAAACCCTGGCTGACCCAATCCATGAACCCATTACCCCGGGCCCTTCCTGATACCGCACCCAGTACTGACCCTGCCTCGTTAACGGACAACTCTTTTGGAAACCCCTCATGCCCTGTACCTCTTGCTGGTGCCGGTTTGTCACCTGCTTCAGGTACCTAGGTTCTGACCCTTTTGACATATCTGACCCGCTCTTCTCTGACCTTGATTCCCGGGTTCTCCCCCGCGGGGCGGCAATTTTTTAATCGCTTGCCCATCTCCCAGGACCCCCCCGGTCCCCCCAAAAGACCCAAAACCCTCCCTGGATTCGACACTTCCTCTCGTTCATCTCAGAAAAGACCAGCTCGTCACGTACTCC
>WNWK01022899.1:0-31830 GCA_009830355.1 Cherax destructor
CCCTCACTCATTCCTAACCTTCACACATCCCTATCCCTCACTCATTCCTAACCTTTGCACATTCCTATCCATCACTCATTATTATCCCTTACTCATTCCTAACCTTCACACATCCCTATCCCTCACTCATTCCTAACCTTCACACATCCCTAATCCCTCACTCATTCCTAACCTTTGCACATTCCTATCCCTCACTAATTCCTAACCTTTGCACATTCCTATCCCTCACTCATTCCTAACCTTCACACATCCCTATCCCTCACTCATTCCTAACCTTTGCACATTCCTATCCATCACTCATTCCTATCCCTCACTCATTCCTAACCTTCACACATCCCTATCCCTCACTCATTCCTAACCTTCACA
Source organism: Cherax destructor (assembly GCA_009830355.1). NCBI lineage: Eukaryota > Metazoa > Arthropoda > Malacostraca > Decapoda > Parastacidae > Cherax > Cherax destructor. Next base: position 367 of record WNWK01022899.1, read on the forward strand.
CATCCCTAATACCTCACTCATTCCTAACCTTTGCACATTCCTATCTCTCACTCATTCCTAACCTTTGCACATTCCTATCCCTCACTCATTCCTAACCTTTGCACATTCCTACGTTTGCACATCCATTCGTGCAGCGCTGTTATGACACAGGTTCAGTACTTAACACTGGACTTGTAAGTGTCACGGAATCCTATTTTTAGTATTTAATTTGTTGTGTAATTATTTATTTTCCACTGGCTGTAGCATATACTGTACAATTACTCATTTGTGATTAAGGTATCTCTTTTGTGTGGATTTGCCTGCCTCTTTGTCCATGACAATGTACAAAAATACAAGACTTTGTAGTTGCAGTCAGCAATGAATAAAACTGAGTTTATGTACTGCTACATAGTACATAGTAATATGAAAGTACTATTATACTTTTTCTTTTTTGCAGACTGGATCTCATCAGATCCAAGAAATAAGGGAACCATTGACTGGATTTAAAAACTGGTATCCTTGTCCGGATTCAATAAGCGGACGGAGAGTTTTAGGGGACCTTATCAATTTCCCAAACAATAACAATAACAAATCTTAAAGAGGTAAGATTGTCCAAACACTTACACATGCAAATAAAATAGATATGATACAAATAGACAAATCACCACTTCAGGGAACCTATTAGTAGAATATACAGTAAAGCAACCAACAAAAATCAATCATGAAACTCTGTGTAGTATGCAAACAAACAAGCAAACGTTCCTCTGCATGGATTACATGCAACTTTTGGGGTAAATGCTGCCACGCCCCTTGTGTAGACATTCAAGACTCTACTACCCGAGATATTAAACAAGGGAAGTGTTTTTGGGTATGTCCAAATGAGACAGAATTGTGGAATAAAATCACATCGATATTAAAAGATGACAACACCAAATCGGACTTCATAAAAAACATGACAGCTTTCTATAACAGTTGGGAAAGTAAAAAATCAGGGCCAGATGGTGCTACCGCCCATGGTATAGATGTTGAAATGATAGCCAGTATATTTAAGAATGGAGAAATAAATGATGGTGACCTGAAGAGGGACAGTAGCTCTAGTGAAATAAATGATGGGGAAACAGGTGTAGACAAGGACACACACAAAACAGTGGTACAAACTAGCAATACCACGATAGATAGTAAACAAGGGGATGCCCAGGGAAATACTGAAGATAAATTACCGGAAAAAGTTGAAGGCTCCATTGTTAGCACCAGTAACGAAGGCAGACACGAGACAGGAACACACCCACCAATGGGGAACACAGTCACAAAAAACCAGGGCAAACGGAAACCAGGCATATGTGAATATTAAGCACTTGGTATCTGCAGGCATGGAAAATCTGGGAAATCAGATGGGTCATGCAATTATGATCACCCCAGAAAATGCCGTGCCCATATGAAAACAGGCAAATGCAACCTCCTGTCCTGTAAGTTTTTCCACCCTGAAATGTGCCACACATCAATTCAGGAAAGACAGTGCTATAACTTATATTGCCAGGCATACCACCTAAAGGGTAAGAGGCAACACAGAACATCCAGACCATGGCAAAATCTGGGTAGCCACAGCCACTCCGGAGAGAGAGGTTTTTTAGTGCCAGGAAGAAAAAAAAAATGGCAGGAAATGACAGAAATTGTACACCAACTGAAATCATTTCTGGAGTGGAATCACAGTCAGTGGCCTCCACTCCATTACAACAGATATTAGAGCCAGAAAAAAAAGACCCCCCCCACCATACCACCAATACCACCAATCCAACTACATTCATCTTTGCTAATATACAGGGTCTAAAGCCAGCAACAAACAACAAGGTACCTTATATTCGTGGACTACTTACAGAGTCAAATGCTATGTTTGCGGCTTTCACAGAGACCCACATAAGAAATCACTTGGACAATGAAATATGGATCCCGGGCTACAACCTATACAGGTGTGACAGAGTGAACAGGCAAAAAGGGGGGGGGTTGGCCTGTATATCACAGAGTCACTTATATGTTCAGAACTACTAAATGCCTCAAATGATGTAGTTGAAGTATTAGCAATAAAGGTCGAGAATCAAAACCTGGTCATTGTGGTTGTCTACAAGCCCCCGGATGCAACGTCCCAACAATTCCAGGAACAGCTTCTGAAAATTGACCACTGTCTGGAAAATCTTCCAGCTCCTGCCCCCAACATCTTGCTACTGGGGGATTTCAACCTCAGGCACCTAAAATGGAGGACCATTGCAAACAATGTGGTAGCAGAGATAACACCAGAAGGCAGCTCAGATGAAAATTCACACATGCATGAACTTTTAAATCTCTGCACCAAGTTCACCTTAAACCAGCAAATAATGGAGCCCACAAGATTAGAGAATACGCTAGACCTCATCTTCACCAACAATGATGATCTGATACGAAATGTCATCATATCAAAAACAATATACTCAGATCACAACATAATAGAGGTCCAGACATGCATGCGGGGAGCCCCAGATCAACAAAATGTGATCAGCCGCAAGGGAGCTTTCTCCAAATTCAACTTCAATAACAAAAACATAAGGTGGAACCAAGTAAACCAAGTCCTAAATGATATAAACTGGGAAGTCTGCCTAAGCATCACGGATCCCAACCTATGTCTAGAACAAATTAACTCTGTGGTACTTGAGGTTTGCTCAAGGCAAATTCCCTTAAGGAAAAGGAAGAGAAGATGCAAACTAGAAAGAGAGAGGCGCTCCCTATACAGGCGAAGGCAAAGAATAACGGAGCGGCTACAGGAGGCCAATATCTCTGAAATACGTAGGGAGACACTAGTCAGAGAAATAGCAAACATTGAATTAAAACTAAAGGAATCTTACAGGAATCAAGAGACACGGGAAGAACTAAAAGCCATAAATGAAATTGAAAGAAACCCAAAGTATTTTTTTCCTATGCAAAATCAAAGTCAAGAACAACAACCAGTATTGGGCCCCTACTTAAACGGGATGGGTCCTACACAGATGACAGCAAGGAAATGAGTGAGTTACTTAAGTCCCAGTATGACTCAGTTTTTAGCGAGCCACTAACCAGACTGAAAATCGAAAACCTAAATGAATTTTTTATGAGTGTGCCACAGAATTTGACAGACGCATGCCTTTCTGACATCACCACGACGCCAAATGACTTCGAAAAAGCAATAAATGACATGCCCATGCACTCTGCTCCAGGCCCAGACTCATGGAACTCCGTGTTCATCAAGAACTGCAAGAAGCCCCTATCACATGCTTTTAACATCTTATGGAGAGGGAGCATGGACACTGGGATCGTCCCGCAGCTACTAAAAACAACAGACATAGCCCCGCTCCACAAAGGGGGCAGTAAAGCAATAGCAAAGAACTACAGACCAATTGCGCTAACGTCCCATATCATAAAAATCTTTGAAAGGGTTCTAAGAAGCAAGATCGCCACCCATCTTGATACTCATCAATTGCACAACTCAGGACAGCATGGATTTAGAGCAGGCCGCTCCTGTCTGTCCCAACTACTGAACCACTACGACAAGGTCCTGGATGCTCTAGAAGATAAACAGAATGCAGATGTTATATACACAGATTTTGCAAAAGCCTTTGACAAGTGTGACCATGGTGTAATAGCACACAAAATGCGTGATAAAGGAATAACAGGAAAAGTTGGTAGATGGATCTATAATTTCCTAACATGTAGAACACAAAGAGTAGTAGTCAACAGAGTAAAGTCTGAGGCAGCTACTGTGAAAAGCTCTGTTCCACAAGGCACAGTACTTGCTCCCATCCTATTCCTCATCCTCATATCAGATATTGACAGGGATATAAGCCACAGTGCTGTGTCTTCCTTTGCAGATGACACCCGAATCTGTATGACGATGTCTACTGTTGAAGACACGGCTAGACTCCAAGCAGACATAAACCAAATCTTTAAATGGGCTGCAGAAAACAATATGAAGTTCAATGATGAGAAATTTCAATTACTCAGATACGGAAAACGTGAAGAAATTAAAATCTCATCGGAGTACAAAACTAATTCCAACCAAACAATAGAGCGAAAAACTAATGTCAAAGACCTGGGAGTGATCATGTCAGAGGATCTCACCTTCAAGGACCATAACAAAGTAGCAATTGCATCTGCTCAAAAAATGACAGGATGGATAATGAGAACCTTCAAAACCAGGGATGCCAAGCCCATGTTGAAACTTTACAGATCGCTTGTTCTATCTAGGCTGGAATATTGCTGCACACTAACTGCACCTTTCAAGGCAGGTGAAATTGCTGACCTTGAAAATGTGCAGAGAACCTTCACCGCACGCATAAGTGCGATAAACCACCTCAACTACTGGGAGCGCTTGAAGTTCCTAAACCTGTACTCTCTAGAACGCAGGCGGGAGAGATACATTATTATATACACATGGAAAATTCTCGAGGGCTTAGTACTAAACTTGCACACAAAAATCACTCCCTACGAAAGCAAAAGACTCGGCAGGCGATGTAACATCCCCCAATGAAGAGCAGGGGTGCCACTAGCACGTTGAGGGACAACACAATAGGTGTCAGGGGCCCAAGATTGTTCAACTGCCTCCCAGCATACATCAGGGGGATTACCAACAAACCCCTGGCTGTCTTCAAGCAGGCACTGGACAGGCACCTAAAGTCGGTACCTGACCAGCCAGGCTGTGGTTCATACGTTGGACTGTGTGTGGCCAGCAGTAACAGCCTGGTTGATCAGGCTATGGTCCAACTGGAGGCCTGGTCATGGACCAGGCCGCGGGGGCGTTGACCCCTGGAATTCTCTCCAGGTAGACTACATTTTGCATTACTGGTATGCCCAAAAACTATACGTATACATATCGAGACATAGTCAAAACATGCTGGTTTCTAGTACATGCTGTGGTATGACAGTCAGCAAGGAGCATAGGGGCATTGTGTTGATTATACTATAAAATACATTATTCCTTAAAAACTTCACATATACCACAAGCAAATAACAGTGAAAATTGTTGGCATTCAAAGTTACAAACACACAGATGTCACTACTGGGAATTTCAGGATGAAAAAATGTGGTTGCTAAAGAAATTTGTTTTTTTCTGCAAGGTTTTTATGACAACCACATCAATAATTATGTAATTTTTACTTAATTGCTGAATAAACACCTTACATAATTCATTGCTAAAATTAATGAGAGTAAATATTATTCATTAAAATTCCACAGTGTTTACTTCAAGAATTAATGAAAAAAAAAATTCTCAACAGTAGGTTTTACTTGTAACTTTGACTTTTTATGGAATCTTTTCCTCAAAAAATTCCTATATCTGAATATAGGTGAGCATGAATATGTATGTTATATACTATACTGAATATCTGTATGGCAGTTTCCATTGAACATGGTATAAAATGAGTCTGACTTGAATCAGCCTTTTTCAAAAGTGGCAAAGAAATAAATCAGTATTGAATTACAGTCAATCAAACAATTTAAAAAATTCTTTAGAGAAAAAATAAAATTGAAAAATGATAATGATTTTTGTATCATTTTCTGATATAAAAATAAAAAAATACATTATTGTATTACTGTAGAAAAAGATGCATAGCAAAAGACCTTTTATTATTACGATGTTTTGCCATCAATACTCATAAGAATAAAAGGCTTCCTTTTGCTATGCGTATGCGTGTTTTTTCTGTTACCTATTGACTCAGCCACACTAAATACATAACACATTATAAGTAACAAGTATAAAAGAATATAGCGGGAGTCCAAAATAAGAGAAAACATAAAATATAATTACCGCTCTAAGTTATTGTTTGGGTGTTTGATAAGGCCACCTAAAACCTCCGTCCACTTATGAATCTGGTCGCGGATACCTTATTTTTTTCAACGAATCTGTTTGGGTGTTAGGTATAGGTCACAGGTTCAGAGAAGATTTACCAGAGAAATAGTCTTACTCCACATCTCTGATAACTATTAGCAGAAATCTAGTAAAATATTAAAAGGAAAACGGATTTAACTAGTTAGGTTAAAATAGGCTGGTATAAGGTAGTTACATGGGTCATACATAAACAATCATTTAAACCTTAAATAATCACTATTTGTACAATTGACTGTAATCGTACAATGTACAGGTATTATTTGTGCTATAATAATAAAAGGACTCCAATGGAAATAAGTTACTCTGTCTGACTTTTTTGGGTTATCCTAGGTCTTTACACATACGCTGCTATGTATAAGATAGATATAATAAGATTTCATTCGGATTTTTAACCCCGGAGGGTTAGCCACCCAGGATAACTCAAGAAAGTCAATTGATCATCGAGGACTGTCTGTCTTATTTCCATTGTGGTCCTCAATCTTGTCCCCCCAGGATGCCACCCACACCAGTTGACTAACACCCAGGTACCTACTTCGTGAACAGGACTACAGGTGTAAGGAAACGTGTTGAAATGTTTCTACCTTCTCCGGGTATCGAACCCGGGCCCTCCATGTGTGAAGCGACAGCTTTGCCAGCCAGGCCACGGGGCCATGTATGATAATGTACTTGAGTAAACTTAGAGATTTAATAAGCCGCTGGAGGCTGGTTCTGGTTATATCAAAACAACTACTTGTTAGCAGCAGACTGAGATATAAGAGCAGACAAGAGACGGCAGTCGTTATTGTTGTTGTTTTATAGGGCCACTGACAGCATACGCCATATCGAGCCCTGCCGTCCAACGCTCACAGAAGGAACCTCGACCAAAGTGGAAGGATGTTAGACTAATAACTGCGTATTATACGTCCTTAATGCGCCCTGAAGCCAGCAAGAATGTGAAGATACAGGCCAATATTTCCTGACGGTCTGGAGGATCAAACCCCGCCCCTTTAAGAAGTAGAGGTAGGGTTAAAGATTGCACCCCAAACATGTGCAAGGCCGCACGGAGAACAGTCCGTGCAGTGATAATGTGGGCACCACAGTAGGAAGTGTTCCACCATCTCAGGCTGTGAGGGACACCACAGGCAGTACGGAGAGTCTATCATTCGAAGGCGGTGTAGATGAGCCGCCAGTCGTGAGTAACCAACCCGGAGGCGAGTCAGTACAACATCCACCGAGCGATTGGGATGGCGAGCCCAAGGGCAGAGGCCATTGAAAGATCGGACAGAACTCAGTGCCAAAGTAGAGAGGGAGCGTACAAGTTCCTTCTGCCACAAATGACGGATTTCCTTCCAAACAGTCCTTGTGAAATCACTGCGGCCCAGTGCAAGAGAGGTAATGGTAGGAAGTGCATGTGAGAGGGAGGCTGCACGATCGGCCACTTCATTGCCCCGAATGCCAACATGGACAGGTACCCACTGAAGGGAGATGCTCCAACGTGGATTTCGCAAAAAAGCGTAGGATAAGAGACTGCGTCTGTCTGACAAGGACGCGTAGGGACCGTGGACGGTCAGAACACAAAAGGGAAGATTGGGAATCAGAGAAGAGAACCAAAGGCTGAGGAGGGAGGTGAGCAAGGACAAAAACCAAGGCCTGATGAATGGCGAAGAGCTCTCCTTCTAGGACCGAGTGAGCGGGGCCTAACCGCCAGGTTTGACAGAAAAATCAGCAAAGAATGCAGAAGTAGAAGGGGGAGGGGAATTTCGTGCTGAGCCGTCCGTGTAGACGGAGAAGGAAGAACCATATGTGACAGCACGAAACTCTTCAAAGAGAATTGCAGCTATCTGGGGGAGTTTCCTGTTCCTAGAAGGCCAATCCAGGTGGATGAGACGGCGGTCCAGGTTTGTTTACAAAATACTTCTCTTCTTTCCCTCCACACTTTCAACACAACTTCTTTACAAAACTTATACAAAAGGCGCTCAACTCGCCTCTATAAACCTTATTTCTACTCACAATAATTATTACAATGAATACTTATACTAGAAAAATAAACAGATACATAAAAACTACCTTTATTACTTTATTACTGCTAAACATAAATTCTAGAGAAAACGTATTGGAACCAGCAATAATGAAACATCAATATGCGCGGATCTTCAATACATTTTCTGAAGTCAATTTACAGCTTTTATAGTAATGATGATATTTGCAAATAATTTATATATGAGGTGTTTATGTATGAAGAATACTGTAACCATGTTCATTGGTTCACTTTACACAGAAGGGATAAGTCATGGTGACTCTTCACTTTCGTAGCTACGACTCTCACTCTCGTACTTAGTGTTCTATATTAACTTTAATCAACAACTCTCCATTAATAAAAACAAAGCTTCAGGCGGGGCTCGAACCGCCCTCCTCAAATTTACAACCCGACGCTCTACCCACTCACCTAACCAACCATATTAACTGAAAAAATTCTGGGTGGCCCGGTGGCTAGAGCTCTCGCTTCACACACGGAGGGCCCGGGTTCGATTCCCGGCGGGTGGAAAACATTTCGATGTGTTTCCTTACACCTGTTGTCATGTTCACCTAGCAGCAAGCAGGTACCCGGGTTGTTAGTGGACTGGTGTGGGTGGCATCCTGGGGGACAAGATTAAGGACAACAATGGAAATAAGACAGACAGTCCTCGGTGACGCACTGACTTTCTTGGATTATCCTGGGTGGCTAACCCTCCGGGGTTAAAAATCCCAAGAAATCTTATTAAGTGATTGTATTGTATTGTATTACAATACACAACACAGCACTACACAACACAACACTATAATGCACAAAAATTACTGTTACCAGTGTTTTGTCGGCTACTATGTTACCTGCTGTGTTTTAGTTCCTAGTGTGTTACTGCTGTGTTATTGTTTTGTCTGATTTGTTGCCTGCTGTGTTGTAGTGATTCCTGCTGTGTTGTGGTGATTCCTACTGTGCTGTAGTGATTCCTGCTGTGTTGTGGTGATTCCTGCTGTGTTGTGGTGATTCCTGCTGTGTTGTGGTGATTCCTGCTGTGTTGTGGTGATTCCTGCTGTGTTGTGGTGATTCCTGCTGTGTTGTGGTGATTCCTGCTGTGTTGTGGTGATTCCTGCTGTGTTGTGGTGATTCCTGCTGTGTTGTAGTGATTCCTGCTGTGTTGTAGTGCTTCCTGCTGTGTTGTGATGATTCCTGCTGTGTTGTGGTGATTCCTGCTGTGTTGTGGTGATTCCTGCTGTGTTGTGTACCTAATGAGTATGAGTATCTACTGAGCACCTGCTGAGTACCTGAGTACCTAATGAGTACATACAGTTTACATTGTTGGAGAGCCAATTATTATGTTTCTCGACCATCAATCATATTTTTTGTTTTTTTCTTAAAAGTTTTTATATTACCAAATTTTTTTACTATGAAGATATTTTTATTTTTCCCACATTATACATGACTCATGGTTTTACAAGTATTTTTGCGGAGTTTGTAATAGTGTTTTCCATAAATAAACATACCACGGGTGGGGCTAGAACCCGCGGTCAGTCATAAAGGATACTGCAGTGTTGTCATACTAAAACTCCCTATTTTTATTTGTTTTCTCTAGTTTTTTTTTTTTAAGAAAACTCCATGGAACTTCTAATAATAGGCTCATGATTACATTCTTAAAAATAAAAATAATTGAAATCAGACTATTAGTGAATTTATAGTAAATATAACTTCCTCCCCTTCATTTCACTACCACACACACACACCCACACACCCACACTACCACACACACACTACCACACACACACACTCATAACTCACACTTTTACCCTCTTGTGTTGTGGGCTTAGCCCGGGGGACATCCCACTGTCCAGTGGTCGCTTCACAGGGGGGACAGGGGGAAGTGTCTTCTTTGTTTTAGCTAGATGGGTTTTAATGTCGTCACTCAATACGCTGTCCTGTGAATCATCGCAAGAAATGTCGATATTATTTCTAAACTCAGTCAACATTGACTTGACCATTGTGACTGCCTTGATATCCGGGGAATATCTCAGTCTAATGTGGACCCAGTACATGATCTCCATGGGGTCGGTGAGCCCGGAACTGACTACAAGATCCATGAAGGCTAGTGCCTGGTACGCGCAGGTAGCAGCGTCCTGTTCTACGCTGATCATTGATTTAATGTTAGTGAAGTAGGGGTAATGCTTTTCGCCATACTCTTTCACCAGTTTGTAGGCGGCCTCCTTACAACCACCAGGGTTATAGTAGAGCAAGGTACCATCCAGGCAGGCATAGAGAGACACACAGTGACCGTCACTTGTCAAACCAACAATACGTCCATGACCTTTGGGTATACGACGCTGGGAAAGTAGTTCCTATTCGGTGAAACAAACTTTGCAAACCTTACCGAATGGTCGAGGCGTCTTACGAACAATGGCGGAAACTTCACTTCCATACAGTTTTCTGGTGTCCTCCAGGAGAGGGTGATACATTCCGAGAACTTGGACGTCCATTCTCTTCACATATTAATCTGAAGAAACTGGATACTAGCGGGGATCGAACCCGCGAAGCTTGAGTCACTAGAGAGTTATGCAGACCACTGGACCAGCGGGGAACAACTGAATAAGCTCAACTAAATGTATTTATACACCATAAAAATGTTCGCGTAGGCACCATATAGTGATAGTTATACTGTATGGTGTAATATAGTGATAGTGGGATGTCTGTCTTATATAATGATACTGTGGAGTCTTATATAATGATACTGTGGAGTCTTATATAATGATACTGTGGAGTCTTATATAATGATACTGTGGAGTCTTATATAATGATACTGTGGAGTCTTATATAATGATACTGTGGAGTCTTATACAATGATACTGTGAAGTCTTATATAATGATACTGTGGAGTGCTATATAGTGTGGTGTGCTATAATAGTGAAGATAGTGCTGTGTTATATAGTGATACTGTATGGTGTTATATAGTGATACTGTATAGTGTTATATAGTGATACTGTATGGTGTTATATAGTGATACTGTATGGTGTTATATAGTGATACTGTATGGTGTTATATAGTGATACTATATGGTGTTATATAGTGATAATGTATGGTGTTATATAGTGATATTGTATGGTGTTATATAGTGATAATGTATGGTGTTATATGGTGATACTGTATGGTGTTATATAGTGATACTGTATGGTGTTATATAGTGATACTGTATGGTGTTATATAGTGATACTGTATGGTGTTATATAGTGATACTGTATGGTGTTATATAGTGATACTGTATGGTGTTATATAGTGATACTGTATGGTGTTATATAGTGATAATGTATGGTGTTATATGGTGATACTGTATGGTGTTATATAGTGATACTGTATGGTGTTGTATAGTGATACTGTATGGTGTTATATAGTGATACTGTATGGTGTTATATGGTGATAATGTATGGTGTTATATAGTGATACTGTATGGTATTATATAGTGATTCTGTATGGTTATATAGTGATACTGTATGGTGTTATATAGTGATAATGTATGGTGTTATATAGTGATACTGTATGGTGTTATAGTCATAGTGTGGTGTCTTATATAAATTATTATTATAAATATCCGCAGAGCGGAAAACATGGGGTTATGAGGGGTGCCTCGGCCTATATGTGCCCCAAGTGGGCACATTATACGCTAAACCCGTAGAGGTCATAACAGCGCCTGGGCAAGTGAAAGGCGATCAAGTTGGATCCAAGGAAAGGTAGGATAGATCATATTTTTGGATCAAGAGCTCCTCCCCATAATCAAGGGATCTACCTCCCTTGAAAGTATTTTTAGTATATCAACGATTATTTTTTTGTAATTTAGCATTGTCCACCATGATTGTCTGTTGTGGAATTTTTACCGCTTTTATTATAGTTCTAAACGAACTCTCAGCTTAGTAACCCAGCCAAGCCTGGTAGTATGGCTTCCTTCCATTAATAACCCAGCAAGCCTGGTAGTATGGCTTCCTTCCATTAATAACCCAGCAAAGCCTGGTGGTATGGCTTCCTTCCATTAATAACCCAGCAAAGCCTGGTAGTATGGCTTCCTTCCATTAATAACCCAGCAAAGCCTGGTGGTATGGCTTCCTTCCATTAATAACCCAGCCAAGCCTGGTAGTATGGCTTCCTTCCATTAATAACCCAGCAAAGTCTGGTGGTATGGCTTCCTTCCATTAATAACCCAGCAAAGCCAGTTGGTATGGCTTCCTTCCATTAATATCCCAGCAAAGCCTGGTGGTATGGCTTCCTATCATTAATAACCCAGCCAAGTCTGGTAGTATGGCTTTTTCGATTAATAACCCAGCAAAGTCTGGTAGTATGGCTTCCTTCCATTAATAACCCAGCAAAGCCTGGTAGTATGGCTTCCTTCCATTAATAACCCAGCCAAGCCTGGTAGTATGGCTTCCTTCCATTAATAACCCAGCAATGTCTGGTAGTATGGCTTCTTTCTATTAATAACCCAGCAAAGTCTGATAGTATGGCTTCCTTCCATTAATAACCCAGCGAAGTCTGGTAGTATGGCTTCTTTCTATTAATAACCCAGCAAAGTTTGGTAGTATGGCTTCCTTCCATTAATAACCCAGCAAAGCCTGGTGGTATGGCTTCCTTCCATTAATAACCCAGCAAAGCCTGGTGGTATGGCTTTCTTCAATTAATAACCCAGCCAAGTCTGGTAGTATGGCTTTTTCGATTAATAACCCAGCAAAGTCTGGTAGTATGGCTTCTTTCTATTAATAACCCAGCAAAGTCTGGTAGTATGGCTTCTTTCTATTAATAACCCAGCAAAGTCTGGTAGTATGGCTTCCCTTCCATTCATAACCCAGCAAAGTCTGGTAGTACGGCTTCTTCCATTAATAACCCAGCCAAGCCTGGTAGTATGGCTTCCTTCCATTAATAACCCAGCAAAGCCTGGTAGTATGGCTTCCTTCCATTAATAACCCAGCAAAGCCTGGTAGTATGGCTTCCTTCCATTAATAACCCAGCAAAGCCTGGTGGTATGGCTTCCTTCCATTAATAACCCAGCAAAGCCTGGTGGTATGGCTTCATTCCATTAATAACCCAGCAAAGCCTGGTGGTATGGCTTCCTTTCATTAATAACCCAGCAAAGCCTGGTGGTATGGCTTTCTTCCATTAATAACCCAGCCAAGCCTGGTAGTATGGCTTCCTTCAATTAATAACCCAGCAAAGCCTGGTGGTGTGGCTTCCTTCCATTAATAACCCAGCCAAGTCTGGTAGTATGGCTTCCTTCCATTAATAACCCAGCAAAGTCTTGTAGTATGGCTTCTTTCTATTAATAACCCAGCAAAGTCTGGTAGTATGGCTTCCTTCCATTAATAACCCAGCAAAGTCTGGTAGTACGGCTTCCTTCCATTAATAGCCCAGCCAAGCCTGGTAGTACGGCTTCCTTCCATTAATAACCCAGCAAAGTCTGGTAGTATGGCTTCCTTCCATTAATAACCCAGCAAAGCCTGATAGTATGGCTTCCTTCCATTAATAACCCAGCAAAGCCTGGTAGTATGGCTTCCTTCCATTAATAACCCAGGAAAGCCTGGTGGTATGGCTTCCTTCCATTAATAACCCAGGAAAGACTGGTGGTATGGCTTCCTTCCATTAATAACCGCAAAGCCTTTGGTTTATATAACCCAGCAAAGCCTGGTGGTATGGCTTCCTTCCATTAATAACCCAGCAAAGCCTGGTGGTATGGCTTCCATTAGGAAACTTGCCCAGGATGCTACCTACAATGACACAGGTCCTAATTGGTTACGCTGTCCGGCAAAACCGGTTTCGGTTAACTAAGGTCTACCACTGATATACAAGCCAGTACCAAAATAAAATTTTATATAACCCAGGTAAAATATATGACTGCTATTTTCAAGTGGGAGTACCATATTTAAACCAAAATATACGTGATCAACACCATTCTTCATAATATTTCAAGTTTTCTCACCAAATTTTGTCATCCACAGGAAAATGAAAACAAATAAAACACCTTAGATCATTAGAGTTTTTATTTGATGGTCAAAAGTAATATTTGTAGTGCAAAAAGTTGATCATAACCTCTGCAGAATAAATGTTACACATGAATTCTGCAAAATTATAAAAATGCATTTTTGTATATATATTTTTTTGTGGGTCAAAAATCTTACAAAGTAGGTTTGGACTCTGGTTGAGGAGGAAACAGGACTGGGTCACTAAGTTAACATTGTGATATTCAGCTTAACAATCCACAAAGTTGCCCTAAAACTATCCTATATCATAAAGCTCGTTAAATTAAGTCACATGTGCAACACTTGGGTGTCTTGATTTAGGACACGTTTCACCACATAGTGGCTTCATCAGTCCTATACAAAGAATGGTGAAGATCAGCAGGAGTCTGAGGTAATCAGTCCCTCAGACTGGAGTCGATGTAATTAGTACATTAATCTTTCAAGACTGATGAAACTGATTACATGGACTCCAGGCTGAGGGACTGATTACCTCAAACTCCTTCTGATCTTTGTATGGACTGATGAAGCCACTGAGTGGCGAAACGTTTCCTCAATAAAGATACCCAAGTGTTGTACATGTATCTAATTTATCAACTTGTCGGTTCTGTGAAGCATTTATCTACACATGATAAAGGTGATTCTGGCGAACTGGTCTCAGAGCTGCCATAGCACTAGGCACACCTCTCAGTTCTCTTCAAATTCCTATGATTTACAAACTCCTGAATCACTGTTCAAATCAATTTATATAATATCAAGTGAATATCAGGCGCACTTATGCAACCTTAAGTAACGATTTATTGCAATGTTTTCATTACAAATTTATCAATGTTGCAAAAATGTTTATTATATATTATATTAGTTTTGCCAAGATTGTCTGAGGGAGTAATTTATAGAGTGCATTACGTATATGGGTAACCACATAATATATATTACAATGATATGTTAGATGTGATTATTAGGCTACGTATCAACATGTAAATTTGGTGTTAAGTTTAAAGAATATATCGACTCTCAATGTATATACTCTGAATATACACTGAAAGTCAGTGTATATACTCTGAATATGCTTACTGCCTATTTTAGGAAAAGGCTATTCTTGACTGGTTATTATATTCAGTCTTAATGTTCCTCGTGTAATCGACAGGTTTCAAACCCCTAACTAGCCATGTACACTAACTGCATTGTAACTAGATATAAATTTGTAAATTGCTCTATACCATTGTAGCTTGTCCAGCTATCAAGACTTGTGGTCCAGTCTCTAGACCCATTATGAACCTCAATATTTTGAATACCACCCACACCATGGGTATATGGTAACTATCACCCACACCATGGGTATGTGGTGACTACCACCCACACCATGGGTATGTGGTGACTACCACCCACACCATGGGTATGTGGTGACTACTACCCACACCATGGGTAAGTGGTAACTACCACCCACACCATGGGTATGTGGTAACTACCACCCACACCATGGGTATGTGGTGACTACCACCCACACCACCATGAGTATGTGGTGACTACTACCCACACCATGGGTAAGTGGTAACTACCACCCACACCATGGGTAAGTGGTGACTATCACCCACACCATGGGTATGTGGTAACTACCACCCACGCCATGGGTATGTAATGACTACCACCCACACCATGGGTTTGTGGTGACTGCCACCCACATCATGGGTATGTGGTGACTGCCACCCAGAATATAATTATACTAGTAATCTCAGTTTAGAACCTCCAGTAATGCAACTTTCCCAAACTTATAAATATAGTATAACATCATTTATTTATAAATCTAAAACTGAAAATATTAAAATATAATTCCGTTACATAGGGAGTGGTGATCAAAGTTGAATTGTGATTACTATAATGTAAAAGCCTAAACTGCTGAACTAAGAGATGATTGGCTGGTTAATGGGGTTTAAAGCCTGGATACGAGGGCCATTTAGGCTGCAACAGCCTTTGCACCACCAGTCAAAAATATTTTAATACACCTCTTGGTGTATATATGCAGTGAAAGACCAAGAGTGGGACTGTAGAGTTGAGAGAGGGTCATAAAAGAGCAATAATTAGAAAATATATACTATGAGAAAAATTGTTGGGTCATGCCTGAGTCTAGAGGAGCCGTCAACCTTCTTAACCAGTAAGGAGGTGCGACTCCTGCTCTTGTAATTCACAGAATCCCTTTTTTAACTTCAAGTTTATAAAATGTTTGTGGTGGTGGCCGTCTAGAATGACCGTCATTTAAGTGAAAAACAACATCCTCTAGACATATCCAGAGCTAATAAAGCTTTCTTTCTTAAATATTAAATGCCATTTTTAATTTGTGCGAACTTGTGTATGATAATCACAAGTAGGGTCGACCTCGTAATATAGAAAATGTACAGCTAAAACCACCTTCATAAACTAGACCTAAAGTGTATACTGATTACTTCAGAAGTTATTGTTACTGACATAAAACTGACTCAATGATTGAAGACTGATCTTCTTTACTAATATTTGAGCATTCTGAAGAAACTCAAGTCAGCATCAGACTAATTTGCCTCATATATATATATATATATATGTCGTGCCTAATAGGTAAAACTGGTCAATTAGCAAGAACTCGTCTAAAATTAAGGCCTTTCTAAAATTTTCTTTTATACGTTTAAAGATATATTTTTTTTCATTTATGTTAATGTAAAAAAATTTAATTTTGTACCAAAAGAAACTTAGAAACTTACCTAACCTTATTATAACAAGCGCAATTTAATTTAGCCTAATCCAACTAAATATATTTTAGATAAATTTACAATAATTTAATAATAAACAAACACAATGAAATATATTTTTTTCGTTAGGTTCAGAATGATTTTTGCGAAATTATTGCATACAAAATTTTTCGCTTGTCTTATATGGCAAGAAGAGCTTTGCTATTTAAGCCAAAATTGCAAGTTTACCTATTCAGCACGACATATATAGAAGGACGTAGTGTCCAGATGATGGTAGTGTAGCCTCAAAAGCATATTTTGAACATTGTTTAAACAAATTACCAAAGAGAGGATGATAACTGGAGTAATACTGCGGAATATTAGAGGATCGAGCGTCGTGATGCCAATATTAGGCAAGATAATACTTGGATATTATCAACAACAGCGCCAAAATGGAACATTTAAACTACCTTTTCAAAAATTATACTGGGCCATAGATTTCAATATTATCTTTTGAGTTAAGTGGAAAAAACTTAATGGTGGCTGTAGTAACTTGGTCCATTATAAGGGGCATACACAGCACCCCCTCCCATTCCCTGAATTGTGAAAAATAGTTAATAATATCCACTAATAAAGGTGAAACCGGCGTTTTTATGGACTTTAGCAATGACTATCAGTTACTCAACCTGGATTATAAAAACCACGGTGAGATTTACTTAAATAATATACTTAAAGGAGGGAGAATGAATACAGAAAAAGAAAAGTGTGCGCGTTCACCTATTTGTGGTTGCAGGGGTTAATTCACAGCTCCTGGTCCCGCCTGTTTACTGGTCACTACTAGGTCCACTCTCTCCCTGCTCCAAGAGCTTTATCGTATCTCTTCTTAAAGCTGTGTATGGATCCTGCCTCCACTACTTCACTTTGTGTGTGTGCATGGGTCGAGTCACAGCTCCTGGCCCAGTCTCTTCGCTGGTGTGTGTAAGGTAAATAATTTTTAATGTTTTAAGCTGGAAGACCCACCACTCTGGCTCCTGAGATATAAATCTTGGCAACTCTCAATATATTCATATATGGATATAAATAATGACATACATAAATATATTTGCGTTGAAAACTTTTTTCTTTTGTTTCTAAACCATATTTTTGTCCGCAGACGATCTTGTGTATTAATCTTGTTTTGCTAAATATATTAGTCATATATCGATTTATACAGGCATTACGGAGCATAAATATACATAACACTCACAATATACACAATTTCTGGTTGGTATAGACACCAAAAATAATAAGAAAAAATAACAATCAGGCGGATAAGGGATCAAATGGCACATAGGACCGTCGAGTCAAGTCAACCTGATGCTTCTCCTATTTCAACAACATTCAAATTCTCTAAATACTTTGGGTTTACGGAATATATAGAAAACACATTCATTCCACTATAATGTATTCTATACATAAATGCCACTGTGGAGCCTTTTAACATTCATTATAATTTACAACAACAGTAATTTCAACAATACCCAAAATGGATCACAGGAACCTCACTCCACCTCTCAGGCAAAAAATATATATATATATATATATATATATATATATATATATATATATATATATATATATATATATATATATATATATATATAATTTATTTGTATTGCACTAAAAGTAGCCTAGCAGCCTAAAGTTGCTAGGCTAATATGGATTAATTTAATCAGTATATGTTAATGAATTACAAAACTATATTTAACTATAGTCAGCTCTAATACAGTTGTAACTATTGCAATTTTTCGTAAATGTGACTGACAAAAGTACATTTAACATTGAATAGGAAATGCTATGAGGGCCTTGCCAGGTGTTATTAAATTCTGGATGTCCTCTTTCAATCACATTTGCCAAGTTACTGTATTATATCCTGGGAGAGGCAGATAAACTTCCATGGATCCCTTAAAGTATAACTATATTATCTGAAATAATTCCCAAACACACTTGTAACACTGAAGAACAATGAAAGGAAATATCCACAGCATATTAACATTACTTTCTTCTCTTGTTAATGTTAAACTGCTGTAGATTCAACATATTAATATCAATGTACTTATTTTACACAGGATCAACATATAATATAAACACTTTAAACTTCACCAATAAAGTTTTATCTTGAAAATATAGCGAACATAAACACCAGATATATAAACCAAACGAAAATAATCATGATAGTTTGTATGATCCCCAGAGAATATCTAACAAATACTAGTTAATAGTTAGCACCGGATTAACAAGGTTCGAGGCCAACTAGGAATGACCAACCAGTTGATGTCTTATTATCACAAGCTTGCACATGTATTGATGTATTATTACTGTAATTTGTAATGTGTCGTGGCCTGCCATCTTAACCATTAAGCAAACTATCAATATGTCACACTTTCCTGATCACAACAGTGGGTTTAAATTTCGAAATATTTTTCTTATATTGTGACTTCATATGTTGAGCTGATTCTTTGAATATCAATGGAGGTGCATAGGCCAGTGTCTGGAGATGAGGACACTGCTTGACTTTCTGGGGTTAGCCTGAATTACTGACCCTCTGGGGTTAGTAAGAGGGACCTGGATAAGTCCTCAAGTCAGTTACAGACCAGCCGACCTGTGGTTAGCATCTAGGAGTCCGTGCGGTCAGCAGTAACAGTCTGGTTGATAGGCTTTGAGCCACCAAGAATCTTGGTCTAGGACCGGGCTGCAGGGGTATGTAGACCCCAGTAAACGTCCTCAAAACATCAATTATTGCCTCAACAAAGTCTGGGTTAATAGCGAGTGAGTAACTCCAGCATCTCACGTCCTGTTAATTAAATACTTCTCATATGTTCTACACTTTACCCATTTTTATATATAAAAACTTCACTTATGAGTCACTTTACTGTAGACACTGCTTAAACAACAGGCCTACGACAAATTGTTCTAAGGCCTTACAAATTTTCATAAAATGTCAAATTAAAACACAAGCAGACACTTGTCTTCACAGGAAAATACAACCATAATGAACATGTTTACTCAAAGTTTAACATTAGGCCGTGTCACGATTGTACCTGAGAAGTTATTATGAGAAATACTAATAGTGATGGTCCAGAAAAAAAATGCAAATATTTTTCTCTATACATTTCACATGTTTGTAGATTAATCGATTATTACATCAAACCTGAAATCTTGATTTTAATGCCAATGATATTTAAAGCTTAGACTTTTTACATTGAAAATACTTTCAGGACCTTCCTACGAGAGAGTATTAGTTGTTTAATTGCTTCTCCAGTCGAGGTTATGGAAGACAGGAATACTAAGTAGACACCATAACTCAGCCTCCCTCTAACACGCACAACTTACGCACACTTTCTCTGAATGATCAACACCATAACTCAGCCTCCCTCTAACACGCACAACTTACGCACACTTTCTCTGAATGATCAACAACTGTACACAAATGAATAAAAGACTACTAAACACAAGGCTACTAGGCCACATCTTTTTCTCATATTCGTATTAATAATCAAGTGGGAGTCTCATTACTCATAATAAAAAATAATACTGAATCTCGATAATAATTACTATTTTACTTTTATAAATATAATACCAAGAACAAAACATAATAAAACGGGAGAATGCTTAAAGTTTTCGAATTTCACTTCCTGTGTTTCCTAGTGTGGGATGTATTAGATCTGATCAGTGATAAAGTTAATATTAACCCATATTTCTTACAATGGCTAGGTTGCAAGATATAGCAGAGTGCATACCAGAAACTTCAAGAATATTATCACCACTTGTCTATGGTGAAAAGTTGGTCTTACGCCTAATTCATTCTAATGAGGACATTAGAGCACTCCAGGAAGATTTGAAGACTGATGTAGTGGTCGGAGAATTAAGTGAGGTAACAGACACCAAAGTGGCTTAACGTTTAAAGAAGCTAAGAAGTTGTTAATAAATATATCTTCCCACTTTCAGAGTGTAGAGGTTAGAGGTACATATTCTTTCACAACTTTAGCAACAATTTTGTCACAATTCAGGAACACATCTCGTTGCAACGCAAAAATTTTGACAATTTTTTTTCTCTGGAGAAGTTCTCAATTTATTTTTCTAGAAGGCATTCCGGTTTTCTGTGTTGAAAGGCCTTTCCTTAGGCACACTTGTATGCTGTCTTCTGCGTCTGTAGCATAATAAACATGCTTAATTGTAATGCTTACGTGACTGCATACTGTGTAACCAACTCATTACTACTATAACTTGTAGCTAACAGAATGTTGGGATCCAGGCCATTGTGTTCCTCTAATTTTTGACCACCCACAGAATAAAAAGGCGGGTGTATATTAAAATTATTGGTATTAGCAATCCTCTACAAGAGTGAGATTTTGTTAATAACAAGCGGTACCCTCTCACTAGACCGACGTCTACTCAGCGGTCAATATAGACGGAGGGTCGTACCTCACATGAAACATTCACTTTTAGTAGTCATAATGGACGAGTCAACATATAGATGTAAACATTGCAGCAGAAACACACTTCTGTATTTATGGTATATACCAACCAGGTGGAATTTGGTCATGGTTGATAAGAACTGAACACTGACAACACTACCATCAAAGACACTGGAGACTCCGCTTAACACTGACAACACTACCATCAAAGACACTGGAGACTCCGCTCAACACTGACAACACTACCATCAAATACACTGGAGACTCCACTCAACACTGACAACACTACCATCAGACACTGGAGACTCCACTCAACACTGACAACACTACCATCAGACACTGGAGACTCCGCTCAACACTGACAACACTACCATCCAAGACACTGGAGACTCCGCTCAACACTGACAACACTACCATCCAAGACACTGGAGACTCCACTCAACACTGACACAGCAACATTCATCAAGGCCATATTTATAATGGATGTCGTATCATACTAGTCATCACATGCTCATCGTTTGATGTCATAGACCGGTCCTAGATTAGTGTTAATCATTTATCTTTTAAATGGGGTGAAAACCTAAACCTGGTAGGCTAGCGTATGTTAACCACGTCATGGGTCACCATCTGAAGACCAGTGTAAGGAGGCACTTGTCCTGTTTCCTGACAAATAAAACATCACTACCATCTTTTAGGACGAGTTTGGTTTGGACAGTCATCCCGAGTTCAAGATGGGAATGTTACGCCTATGAACAACTTACTATGAGGTTTGACATGAGATCAGACCCACGGGGATGCATAAAGAATCCGACACCACTAGGATATGGATTATCACGCCTGAGTAAATACAGACCGGTTCTAGGGCTAAAACAGGATTGTTGTACACACAAATCCAGGGAGAACTATACACAGTTCTCCCTGTCATTTCAAAATATATAACAACATACACTTTTGGAGAAGTTGGGACGGGTCACAAGACTGGGGTGGTCACTTAAGCCTCGGGAAGGATATAAACTTACTTATGTGGTCACCAGTATGCCCTTGAACTACTAGCATATAAGGAACATTGCTATAGCTCTGCTTATTATCCACAATGGATAAAAGATGACTTCAGTTGGGGCTGCTGACATCAGGGAGGTAGTCAATCCTTCGGTATCGTGTAAATGGGATTATGGTGATTAGTTATAATTTATGGAGTCCATGGATTTGGGTTATAAGCAAGGGTAGAACTCTCACATATACAGATTCATGTTGAGGCAAATATAAGAACCATTTCTTTGAGGATTTATACGTAAAGATGCATGTCAGGGATCCCATTTCTGAACATCTCTGCCTCTACACTGGAAGAGGTTAAGTGTAGCGATCTTGGCCGTGTGGAGTGAATTTAGATGAGCCAGGGAGTGACACCCCAGGGAAGCCTCGCGTAAGGTAAGGCATGTGGGGGAGGGTGAGCATAGGGCGGGACTAGCCTAGTGCACAGGTCCCGGCAAGCTCTTGTACTTTGTGCATCACAACCTGGGAGGCTGATAGAAGGAGTTTACAACCGCTTGCACGGTGGGCGCCACCACCCACAGTCGCCACGCTGTGTAAATGCCCATGTTGGCCGGGGCGGTGACATGTTGCGCTTAGCGTCAGCGGTGATCAGGCGTGGGCGGACCGCGGGCTAGGTGGTGGGGGAAAGGAGGATGTCTAGGATCGCTGTAACCGTCCAGCGGGACTCCACCCTCTTGCAGCTGGCCAGGAAGGTAATCCTTCCAACTGCGGAACAGGTATCGAGTAAATTTGCGTAGTTGGCGGAACTTGCAGTAGGTGGCTCCCTCAGCAGACTCCACCTGCTGCGTCTGTATTAACAAACCTCGTTCTCGTAATGTCTGCTCCAATTTCTCCCGCACTGACGATTTTTTGGAGCGTCTCTTACGTTTGGGAGAGTCTTCTGTGGGTGGAGCGAGCATGGGCAGCTGCATGCCCCGTTCTAGTGTGGGCACGGGAGACGTGGTGGTGCTGCCCATCCCAGGCAAGCTGCACGTATCCTCTGTGTCACTCTCCAGACGGATTTTTTTTACATCCTTCTCACACTTAGTTAAGTTGTCGAGAAGTTTACCAGAGAGGGGAAGGTGGGCGGCAGCGATGCGGGAGTCCCTAGTAATTCCTCTCTCGCCGCCGCTAGAGTACCGCAAGGTGCCGCCTGCGTCCACACTCACCATTTTCTTCTCCTCCAGTATTGGATTAGGGCCGCCGGTGAACTTGAACTTACATATGCTGACCTCGGTACTGGGGTCAGCTGGAGGGATGAAGAGCGCAGACCGCTTTCTGCGCGTTCCAGTGCTGCCTCTGCCGCCCCGCGCCCCTCTCTCCTTCACAGTATCCTGAGGGGACAGTCTCTCTCTGGCTGCTTCATCCAACCGCTGCTGTAGGGACTCCTTCAAGAGGGCGTGGACATGACGGTGGTGGTGGCCAGGGGGTAGCGGCGAGGCTGCGGGCACTGGCGAGGGAGAATGAGGAGACTGAGGAGACCCCATGAAGTGAGGTGAGAGATGCATGTGTGGTGAGGAGAGTGGGGGAGGGGGGGACATGTGAGGGAAAGCTGGAGGGGAGAGGGAGGGCATATGGGAGGAGTGTGAACACAGTGAGGGTGTGGACTGGCCGGAGCTAAGACCGTCCTCTGTCTTGAGGCGGTAGTCATGTAGCCAGTGTGAGGGTACGCCCAGCCGCCCACCCGGGGCCCACGCCACGTCTGGGGAGCTCATTCCGCCTCCACTAGCAACGTCATCCTCGTCCATGTGTGGCGGCGGCTCCAGCTTGATGGTGGGCGTGTGGCGGCGGGCGTGGGCGGCGTGCTCAGGCTCACACTTGAGGGGCGCGTCGCGCACGCACAGGTTAAGGGGTTCACTCTGGTCTTCAGCTTCGGCAGCGGTGAGAGCCGAGTGTAGCAGCGAGGTGTAGCTACGTGATCGAGCTAGGGACTCGTGTTCCATCATAGTGTAGCCTCCGTCAGCATCTTGCTGTTGCTGCTCCAGCTGCTGCTGGAAGTGATGCAGCTGCTGCTGGTGAAGACTCGCTCTATCTTGCATCATACTGACAGCCGCTAGACCCGCACCGCCATAGCTCTTGGAGATGAGGTGTGTAATGTCAGCCTTCTTGGGCTTCCTGCCTCGTCTGGGTCGGGTATCCAGCACCATCTCTCCCATATAGGGCAGGTGTTCCTCTGGGCCGGCTGCCCCGGGGCTGGGCGGGCCGCGCGCCCCTTGTTGGCTGGCCAACATGATGGAGGGCACAGACTGGGCGCGGGCCAGGGCTACCTGCTGCAGCGCCGCCTGCTGTAAATGCGGCCGTGTTAACAGCAGATCTCGCAGTAATGCTTCCGTGGCGCCCCCGCCAGCCTCATGGATAGTGATGGGTCGTGGGGTCCGCTGCCCACGCCCACGCCCACGCCCCCGTCCACCACGACCCGGCCGAGGGACGCCACCTTGAAGACCTGGCGTTGGGGTATCCCTGAGGGAGTGAGGGTCAGGGCCAAGAGCCTCACGGTGATGGCGGGCGGTAGTGGGCGTGGGTGCTGGGGATGCAGCAGCTGCAGCAGCAGCCGCCCGCTGCTCCTGACGAAGGGAGGCTTCATAGTGGTCCAGATACTCCGGGGGAAGCGCCTGGTGGTGGAACTTGAGTTTGAATAACCGTTGTCGCCGGCGGCCCTGCAATACAAGACAAATATATTAGTCACTCCGCCCCGGCAACTCACCACAAACGTAATAATAAACAACACAAATTTACAGCGATTACCACATAAATATACCAAAAGCTGTGTATATATATATATATATATATATATATATATATATATATATATATATATATATATATATATATATATATATATATATATATATGCAAAAGATCACAGTAAACAGGTGATATCAAAATATGCAAGACAACCACTATGAAAAAATAGAGGAATTCCAAGCGCTTTCGTGACTACTCACATTATCAAGGAACTATAACAGGAAACATGACAAGAAGGGCTTATATAAGGGGTGAGACTACACCTCACAGTCACATCACACTAACAAAGACAACACCTCACAGTAGCGTAACATCGCACGACTCTGTGAAGAGGAACATAAGAAAGGACCTGAAACTCTTCCCAAGAATTAAGATTAGTCCAATTTATCATTAAATTCTTCCCAGATTTTATTAATTATAAATGAATCCAATTTATATAAACCAAAAGAAATATTCATATTATTTTCAAAACTGCTTTTAATGAAACATGATTCTATTATATTTCTCTCAACCATGGACTTGCTTGATACAACCTTCTCAGCATTTTGAAAATCAATTGGATGGTTAAAATCTCTCACATGAATAAATAGAGCATTAGAATCTTGTCCAGTTCTAATGCTATATTTATGTTGTTTTAATCTTAGTTCAAGACTTTTACCAGTTTGACCATAATAAACTTTATCGCATATTTTACAGGGAATCTTATAGACACATCCGTCAGCATTTTGGGGGAATTTTTATCAAAAGTCTTTTTACTGTATCAAGATTTTTAAATACAACTTTGATATTAAAATTCTTAAGAAAGGAAGGCATATCAACCAAGTTTTCATGGTAAGGGAGAACCAACATATTTTTGGTTGAATAAGGTTGGTTGTCCCTTTTTGGATTGTAAAAAGTATTCCTAGCTATTTTAAAAGATTTATCAATTATGTTTCTTGGGTATTTTAAATCATTAGCTATTTCATAAATTTTAGAGATTTCTTCATCTATGAACTCTGGACTACAAATACGTAAAGCTCTCAAAAACATTGAAGAAAAAA
The DNA here is from genome assembly GCA_009830355.1 of Cherax destructor. NCBI lineage: Eukaryota > Metazoa > Arthropoda > Malacostraca > Decapoda > Parastacidae > Cherax > Cherax destructor. The sequence goes on from WNWK01022899.1 coordinate 26,204, forward strand.
CCGACACTTTAACTCTATCTTGATGTGAAGAGTAATAGTGTACATAGGAACAATTATTTGTAGGTTTTCTGTAAATTTAAAATTTAAAATCAATGTTACCCTTAATAATAAAAACATCTAGGAAGGGCAATGAGTTATTTACTTCGAATTCAACAGTAAAATTTATAGAATGAGCTAAGCTATTTAATTTAACAAGGAAATGGTTTATGTCTACATTCTTAGGCATAAGGCACAAAATATCATCAACATATCTATACCACTTAGCTCTATTGGGAAGGATAGTGTTAAACAATCTTGTTTCGAAAATTCCATATATAAGTTACTAAGAACAGGTGAAAGAGGATTTCCCATTGCCATACCAAACTTCTGAGTGTAAAACTCATCATTAAATACAAATTTTGCATCAACAATACAAAGTTTAATAAGTTTAATGATAGTAGGAACTGGCAAAGGTAAATCATAATTAACCAGTTCTTCAGATAAGAAACTTAGTAAATCATCAACTGGAACTTTTGTAAACAAGGAGGTAACATCAAAACTAACCATATTGAAATCATTTAAATCAGTCAAGGTGCTTAATTTATCAACTAAATCTAAGTTGTTTTTAACATTAAAATTATAAATTTTTCCAACAATTGGGCTCAAAATATCAACAAGCCATTTAGAAAGTTTATAAGAAACTGAGCCTATGGAGCTAATAATTGGTCTAACAGGATTACCAGGTTTGTGTGTTTTTATTAATCCATACATATAAGGTAAAGATGGATTAGTGGAAGTAATTTTTTTAATTAATTCATCTTTGCCCTTCAATAGATGTTTTATTGTTTTATTGAAATTGCTGTTAACAGTTTCTAAGGGATTCTTTCTAAGTTTAGAATAGTTTTCAAAATCATCTAGGAGGTTATTCATTTTATCTTGGTAATCGGTTTCTTTCATAATTACAATTGCATTAATTTTATCTGCTTTAGTAAGACGCAAATTTTTATTATTCAAAAGTGAATCATAAGACTTAAAAAATCTTTGAGGGCAATTGGGAATATTTTGTTTTAACATTGAGCTATATACCATCCCCTTACTAATATTAATTTCATCAGTGGATAAATCAGAGGATTTTTCTAAATTACAAAAGGCTTTTGCAATTTCAACATTATTAAGTTTTTTTGAAGTTGCAAAACTTAAACCGAAACCAAGATCAGCAGTTGTATTTTTATCTAATATTTCATCTGATAAGTTAATTACAAAATTGTTATTAGCGTGCTTTGTCCAATCACTATTTTCAATTAAATTATCTAAGCTATTCCATCAGCATGGCAACATAGTATGTTGGATCATTGCTATAATAAACTCAGAAGAATTTGTAATAATCTCAAAAACAAACTACAAAGAAAATTAGATAATTAGATAATGTCGTGACGAATAGGTAAAACTTACGATTTTGGCTTAAATAGCAACGCTCTTCTTGCCATATAAGACAAGCGAAAATTTTTGTATGCAATAATTTCGCAAAAATCATTCTGAACATAACGAAAAAAATATATTTCATTGTGTTTGTTTATTATTAAATTATTGTAAATTTATCTAAAATATATTTAGTTGGATTAGGTTAAATTAAATTGCTCTTGTTATAATAAGGTTAGGTAAGTTTTCTAAGTTTCTTTTGGTACAAAATTATTAATTTTTATATTAACATAAATGAAAAAAATATATCTTATAATAAAATTAAGCGCTAGATTCGTAAGGGTCATACACGCGGAGCGGAGAACCGGAACAAATGCTGCCCAATAACAACAACACCCTTCCGTTCAGGAACGCATATCAATCCTAAAAGTTTGAAGTCGACCAGAAGAGGCATTTTCCAGCTATGGCACGAAATCCAACAAATTTATAAGGACACAGACTAAGCCTATGGGACATCATCGTTCCAGTAAGATGGATCAGCTGTGAACAATTTAAGTCGTTCAGATGAGACTTAAGTCAAAATGAATATCACAACATTGCCAGAACAATTCATCAAAAAATCCCACTTAGAAGAAAAACATCATAACTACAAACCACGGAACGGGTGGGGTTTAAACTCATGGTTCATGAGTCGTAAAACTCCAGGCCAGTGCGAAAGCCATGGGTTCGAACCCCATCCGTTCCCTGATTTGTTTACAATGGCGTTATTACTATTTCATGAGTCAAGCCTACAACTACACTGCTACAGCTACCTCCTTCACCCACTCCATCTACCGCAGTTACACCTCCACTGTACTCCATCTACCGCAGTTACACCACCACTGTACTCCATCTACCGCAGTTACACCTCCACTGTACTCATCTACCGCAGTTACACCTCCACTGTACTCCATCTACCGCAGTTACACCTCCACTGTACTCCATCTACCGCAGTTACACCACCACTGTACTCCATCTACCGCAGTTACACCACCACTGTACTCCATCTACCGCAGTTACACCTCCACTGTACTCCATCTACCGCAGTTACACCACCACTGTACTCCATCTACCGCAGTTACACCTCCACTGTACTCCATCTACCGCAGTTACACCACCACTGTACTCATCTACCGCAGTTACACCTCCACTGTACTCCATCTACCGCAGTTACACCTCCACTGTACTCATCTACCGCAGTTACACCTCCACTGTACTCCATCTACCGCAGTTACACCTCCACTGTACTCCATCTACCGCAGTTACACCACCACTGTACTCCATCTACCGCAGTTACACCTCCACTGTACTCCATCTACCGCAGTTACACCACCACTGTACTCCATCTACCGCAGTTACACCAGTGTACTCCATCTACCGCAGTTACACCTCCACTGTACTCCATCTACCGCAGTTACACCTCCACTGTACTCCATCTACCGCAGTTACACCTCCACTGTACTCCATCTACCGCAGTTACACCTCCACTGTACTCCATCTACCGCAGTTACACCAGTGTACTCCATCTACAGCAGTTACACCTCCACTGTACTCCATCTACCGCAGTTACACCTCCACTGTATTCCATCTACCGCAGTTACACCTCCACTGTACTCCATCTACCGCAGTTACACCTCCACTGTACTCCATCTACCGCAGTTACACCTCCACTGTACTCCATCTACCGCAGTTACACCTCCACTGTACTCCATCTACCGCAGTTACACCACTGTACTCCATCTACCGCAGTTACACCTCCACTGTACTCCATCTACCGCAGTTACACCTCCACTGTACTCCATCTACCGCAGTTACACCTCCACTGTACTCCATCTACCGCAGTTACACCTCCACTGTACTCCATCTACCGCAGTTACACCTCCACTGTACTCCATCTACCGCAGTTACACCTCCACTGTACTCCATCTACCGCAGTTACACCACTGTACTCCATCTACCGCAGTTACACCTCCACTTTACTCCATCTACCGCAGTTACACCTCCACTGTACTCCATCTACCGCAGTTACACCTCCACTGTACTCCATCTACCGCAGTTACACCACCACTGTACTCCATCTACCGCAGTTACACCACTGTACTCCATCTACCGCAGTTACACCTCCACTTTACTCCATCTACCGCAGTTACACCTCCAATGTACTCCATCTACCGCAGTTACACCACTGTACTCCATCTACCGCAGTTACACCTCCACTGTACTCCATCTACCGCAGTTACACCTCCACTGTACTCCATCTACCGCAGTTACACCTCCACTGTACTCCATCTACCGCAGTTACACCTCCACTGTACTCCATCTACCGCAGTTACACCTCCACTGTACTCCATCTACCGCAGTTGCACCACCACTGTACTCCATCTACCGCAGTTACACCTCCACTGTACTCCACCTACCACAGTTACACCTCCACTGTACTCATCTACCGCAGTTACACCTCCACTGTACTCCACCTACCACAGTTACACCTCCACTGTACTCCATCTACCGCAGTTACACCTCCACTGTACTCCATCTACCGCAGTTACACCTCCACTGTACTCCATCTACCGCAGTTACACCTCCACTGTACTCCACCTACCACAGTTACACCTCCACTGTACTCCATCTACCGCAGTTACACCACTGTACTCCACCTACCACAGTTACACCACCACTGTACTCCATCTACCACAGTTACACCTCCACTGTACTCCACCTACCACAGTTACACCTCCACTGTACTCCACCTACCACAGTTACACCTCCACTGTACTCCATCTACCGCAGTTACACCTCCACTGTACTCCATCTACCGCAGTTACACCTCCACTGTACTCCATCTACCGCAGTTACACCTCCACTGTACTCCACCTACCACAGTTACACCTCCACTGTACTCCATCTACCGCAGTTACACCACTGTACTCCACCTACCACAGTTACACCACCACTGTACTCCATCTACCACAGTTACACCTCCACTGTACTCCACCTACCACAGTTACACCTCCACTGTACTCCATCTACCGCAGTTACACCACTGTACTCCACCTACCACAGTTACACCACCACTGTACTCCATCTACCGCAGTTACACCTCCACTGTACTCCACCTACCACAGTTACACCACCACTGTACTTCATCTACCACAGTTACACCTCCACTGTACTTCATCTACCACAGTTACACCTCCACTGTACTCCATCTACCACAGTTACACCTCCACTGTACTTCATCTACCACAGTTACACCAGTGTACTCCATCTACCGCAGTTACACCTCCACTGTACTCCATCTACCACAGTTACACCTCCACTGTACTCCATCTACCACAGTTACACCACCACTGTACTCCATCTACCACAGTTACACCTCCACTGTACTCCATCTACCACAGTTACACCTCCACTGTACTCCATCTACCACAGTTACACCTCCACTGTACTTCATCTACCACAGTTACACCAGTGTACTCCATCTACCGCAGTTACACCTCCACTGTACTCCATCTACCACAGTTACACCTCCACTGTACTCCATCTACCGCAGTTACACCACTGTACTCCACCTACCACAGTTACACCACCACTGTACTCCATCTACCGCAGTTACACCTCCACTGTACTCCACCTACCACAGTTACACCACCACTGTACTTCATCTACCACAGTTACACCTCCACTGTACTTCATCTACCACAGTTACACCTCCACTGTACTCCATCTACCACAGTTACACCTCCACTGTACTTCATCTACCACAGTTACACCAGTGTACTCCATCTACCGCAGTTACACCTCCACTGTACTCCATCTACCACAGTTACACCTCCACTGTACTCCATCTACCACAGTTACACCACCACTGTACTCATCTACGCAGTTACACCTCCACTGTACTCCACCTACCACAGTTACACCACCACTGTACTTCATCTACCACAGTTACACCTCCACTGTACTTCATCTACCACAGTTACACCTCCACTGTACTCCATCTACCGCAGTTACACCTCCACTGTACTTCATCTACCACAGTTACACTTCCACTGTACTCCATCTACCGCAGTTACACCTCCACTGTACTCCATCTACCACAGTTACACCTCCACTGTACTCCATCTACCGCAGTTACACCTCCACTGTATCTCCACAGTTACACCTCCACTGTACTACTACGCAGTTAC
>WNWK01022900.1:0-31830 GCA_009830355.1 Cherax destructor
ATAATCCCACACCTGTGACTTCATGAGACTGCTGGTTTTGCTCAGTTCTGTCTCTCCCATTATTTTGTAGATACCTTATTGGTGACCTACGGTTAACAGCTCCTGTAGCGGGAGAAACATTAGTATGATGTGCCATAGTTTCAGTTTTCAATTTAGTCCTTATAATATCACGCAACTGCAACGCCGTGAGGGACCGTTGATAGTCAATACCAATAGCACGAGCAATTCGCCAACAACGCTGTAGAGAGAATTTGGGCAACTTTAGGAGAGTGAACTCAGACACTAATCGTCTGACTCGGGTAGGTGGCATTAACCCCAACGTAACACGCTGTAGCTGCTATGCACAGTACGACTGTAGAATACTCACATGATAGCACGGCTGACACGCAATAGCAAACCAAATTGCAGAATACTCACACAATGGCAAGGCTGACCGTAGTGAAGCGAATGCAAAGATGACACACAAAATTCGTGAAGCGTTGGCAAAGTGTAAGCAATGCCAGATAGCAAGCTATCTAAATGATACAAGACTAGCTCCTGCTCCTTCTGCTCCAACTTCAACTCTAGGCTCAACTCCAGCTCTAAGTCCAGCTCCAAATTCAGCTCCGGGACAGGCTACCCATATTACAACCTCAGGTTCTAAGGCCTGTTATCCTGAGTGTAAAAGGGAGCTTGGAGCAAAGAAACACAGTAGAAAATACTTTGAATTGTATTTTCCTTCACCAAGCAAATATAGATATACATATGTGAGTTTTTGTATTTTCCTTCACCAAGTATTTGTCTTTATACAAATTATGTACACTATATACAAAGAGAGTAGTATTAGTGCACGCCACGGTAGTCAAGGCAACACAACAGCCAAAAGACAGAGACAACCATACGACAACCAGCGCAGGGTGGGAATGACAATGGCAAACATGTGAGTGGAATCCACATCACCTTTACCATTGCCAGACCCACATTATGATTGGTTGAACCAAGTTGTTGATTTGGTGATGGGGCTCCAATCACCAAACCCTTAACAAGATGGTTCGCTGGTTGGTGAGGCAGCCTATGTGGGTGTGTTTAACATGCTCCGAATAAAGGGGACATACTCTTTGCATGCAACAGTGTGTGTGTGTGTTTGTCGTGCCGAATAGGTAAAACTTGTGATTTTGGCTTAAATATTAACGCTCTTCTTGCCGAATAAGGCCAGCTAAAATTTGTATATTCAATAATTTCGCAAAAATCATTTTGAACCAAACCAAAAAATATATTTCATTGTATTTGTTTTATATATATATAATATATATATATATATATATATATATATATATATATATATATATATATATATATATATATATATATATATATATATATATATATATATATATATATATATATATATATATATATATATATATATATATACGTATATATATATATACGTATATTATATATATATATATATATAATATATATACGTATATATATATACGTATATATATATATATATATATATATATATATATACATATATACGTATATATATATATATATATATATATATATATATATATATATATATATATATATATACATATATACGTATATATATATATATATATATATATATATATATATATATCTACGTATATATATATATATATATATATATATGTCGTCGATTAGGTAAAACTGGTCAATTAGCAAGAACTCATCATAAATTAAGTCCTTTCTAAAATTTTCTCTTATACGTTTAAAGATATATTTGTTTAATTTATGTTAATGTAAGAATTTATAATTTTGTACCAAGAGAAACTTTGAAAACCTACCTAACCTTATTACAACAAGCGCAATTTAATTTAGCCTAACCCAACTAAATATATTTTAGATACGTTAACATTAATTTAATAATAAACAAACACAATGAAATATATTTTTTTCGTTATGTTCAGAATGATTTTGGCGAAATTATTGCATACACAAATTTTCACTTGTCTTATATGGCAAGGTGAGCATTGCTATTTAAGTCAAAATCGCAAGTTTTACCTAATCGGCACGACATATATATATATATATATATATATATATATATATATATATATATATATATATATATATGTTAAGTAAATCCATAAGACACCGGGTGTCTTTCTTATTCTCTGCAGAATATTGTTTTATTAAGATACTGATTTGGTAAAAATAGATTATGTTGAAAACTTTTTCTCAAATGCCTCTTGAAGTACTGGAAATTTTTTTGTTCAAACTAGATTAACGATGATCTCAACAAGTGATTTAACAAGGTAAGTTTGCGCCAGCTCTGCCAAAACAGAGTTAGGATAGGTAATGTTAAGTTATCTTGTTAATTTAGTTTCTCAAATATTCTAGACAGAAGTCTCTCTCTTCGTAGGTTCGAGTCTCCGTCGGCCAGAGATCAGTGTTTGTGAATATTTCGCCTGCTCTTGCGAATTCCTAGCATTGTAAAAATCTCTAGTTGTGTCGATGCATGCAGGGGATGAGATGAAAAGCTGTAAGCCTTCCTGCCTGAAAGCTGGCTGCCTTGGAATAACGTCTAGCGAAAGCTGGATGCCAAGGTATTGGACCAGTGTGGTACGGTCGGTAAAGCACTGCGTACCTTGTCATGAGGTTCGTAGGTTCGAGTCTCCGTCGGCCAGAGATCAGTGTTTGTGAATATTTCGCCTGCTCTTGCGAATTCCTAGCATATATATATATATATATATATATATATATATATATATATATATATATATATATATATATATATATATATATATATAATATATATATATATATATATGTCGTGCCGATTAGGTAAAACTGGTCAATTAGCAAGAACTCATTTAATAATTAAGTCCTTTCTAAAAATTTATCTTATACGTTTAAAGATATATTTTTTTCATTTATGTTAATGTAAAAAAATTTTATTTTGTACCAAGAGAAACTTTGAAAACCTACCTAACCTTATTATAACAAGCGCAATTTAATTTTGCCTAACCCAACTAAATATATTTTAGATACGTTAACATTAATTTAATAATAAACAAACACAATGAAATATATTTTTTTCTTTAGGTTCAGAACGATTTTTGCGAAATTATTGCATACACAAATTTTCGCTTGTCTTATATGGCAAGAAGAGCGTTGCTATTTAAGCCAAAATCGCAAGTTTTACCTAATCGGCACGACATATATATATATATATATATATATATATATATATATATATATATATGTTAAGTAAATCCATAAGACACCGGGTGTCTTTCTTATTCTCTGCAGAATATTGTTTTATTAAGATACTGATTTGGTAAAAATAGATTATGTTGAAAACTTTTTCTCAAATGCCTCTTGAAGTACTGGAATTTTTTTTGTTCAAACTAGATGAACGATGATCTCAACAAGTGATTTAACAAGGTAAGTTTGCGCCAGCTCTGCCAAAACAGAGTTAGGATAGGTAATGTTAAGTTATCTTGTTAATTTAGTTTCTCAAATATTCTAGACAGAAGTCTCTCTCTTCTTCTCTGTAGACACAAACTTTTTCCTGAATTCATCTAAATTGTATATGACAATTTCAAGTTGAAAGAGGTGACGTTATAGTTTTCTTAATCTTTTCATTTCTGAACTCAAGAGGATTTTTTATATAATAAAGCACTACATACACTTAACCTGCTTCCATCTAGGTCACAGTATTATTGGAAATGGTATAAATACCAACAAGTTGAACATTAAGACACATGCCTATGACACCAAAATAGGCCATCCAATTCATTCTGACGAGGACATTAGAACACTCCAGGAAGATTTGAATAGACTGATGCAGTGGTCGGAGAAGTGGAAGATGCAGTTTAATATAGACAAATGCAAAGTTCTAAACATTGGACAGGAAAATAACCATGACACATATAAACTAAATATTGTAGATCTTAATATTACTGATTGCCAAATGGATTTGGGAGTTCTGGTTAGCAGTAATCTAAAGCCAAGACAACAGTGCATAAGTGTTCGCAATAAAGCTAACAGAATCCTTGGCTTCATATCAAGAAGTATAAATAATTGGAGTCCTCAGGTTGTTCTTCAACTCTATATATCCTTGGTTAGGCCTAATCTAGATTATGCTGCACAATTTTGGTCACCGTATTACAGAATGGATATAAATGCTCTGGAAAACGTACAAAGGAGGATGACAAAGTTGATCCCATGTATCAGAAATCTTCCCTATGAGGATAGACTGAGGGCCCTGAATCTGCACTCCCTAGAAAGGCGTAGAATTAGGAAGGATATGATTGAGGTGTATAAATGGAAAACAGGAATAAATAAAGGGGATGTAAATAGCGTGCTAAAAATATCTAGCCTAGACAAGATTCGCAGCAATGGCTTTAAGTTGGAAAAATTCAGATTCAGGAAGGATATAGGAAAGCATATTGTCGGTAATTCTACCAATATTAATACAATATATGGGAATCTTTATTAAGAAAACGTTTCGCCACACAGGGGTTTCTTCAGTCCAATACAAAGTAGAAATGGGCGAGGAGAGGATTAGTTTGAGGTAATCAGTCCCTCAGCCTGGCATCGATATGTTCAGTCCATCACTCTTGTAGCATATGGCCGAAGAAGTGACTTGTATACTGTTGTCAGGTGAGTGGAAGCAGGAGGAAGCGGGATCTTCCACTAGTGTAAGTAGGTCTTCGTCCAAAGGTTGGACAAGTATTGAAGAATTCCTTGTATCAAGATCCCATGATGTTGCAATGTCTGACAGATGTGATAATTGGTTTGAAAACCGACAAGTTGAAGATTGAGACACTTATGCAACATATGGGAATCTTTAATAAGGAAACGTTTCGCCACACAGTGGCTTCATCAGTCCAATACAAAGTAGAAATGGGTAAGGAGAGGAGGAGTTTGAGGAAATCAATCCCTCAGCCTGGAATCGATTCCAGGCTGAGGAACTGTCTCAAATGTTTTATTGAAGAACGTCAGTAAATTTGTCAGGCAGGAACGACCTCTCGTGAACCCATGATGAGATTCATTAATCATATTATGTTCTTCAAGGTGACTTCTAATAATATCATCTATAAGTGATTCTAATAACTTGCATAGTATAGACCTAATTTCTCTCTGGGGAAAATATATACTCTGAGCACGTTGTACATTATTAAGAAAAAATTCATATACACAGATCACTTCGTAATCGTAAGTATGATCATCGTCAATAAAATCTTATGTGGAAATAAATGGTATAAAATACCGAAACAATGGAAAAATAAACACATAAGCAGTATAATGTGATCCTTCATTGACCCAGGTAGATCTGTTTGTGACTTAATAAAGTCCAAAATCTTATGTAATAGAGAAGGGAAACTGAAACATGCCTTCTCAAATACATCCATATACATTTTCCCAACCTATTGCTTATGCTGCCCAAGCCCTAGCAAAGTGGGGAGATTGATCTTCAACTTTCAAACCAATCGAACGCAAAGAGTAGTGGTCAACAGAGCTAAAGCGGAAACTGTAATAGTGAAAAACTCTGTTCCACAAGGCACAGTACTCGCCTCCATCCTGTTCCTCATCCTCCTATCAAACATAGACAAAGATGTAATACACAGCACTGTGTCATCCTTTGCAGACGATGCTAGGATCTGCACGAGACTGTCATCTATTGAGGACACGATTAACCTCCAAGAAGATATAAACCAAGTTTTCCAATGGGCACTTATAAGTTTATGAAACACCTCAACTACTGGGAACGCTCGGAAGCACTTGTACTCATTGGAGCGCAGGCGAGAGAGATATATCATAATCTACACTTGGAAAATCCTAGAAGGAATGGTCTCGAATCTGCACACAGAACTCACTCCCTACGAAAGTAAAAGACTGAGCAGGCGGTGCAAAATACGCCCAATGAAAAATAGGGGCGCCATTGGTACACTAAGAGAAAACACCATAAGTGTCCGGTGCCCAAGACTGTTCAACAGCCTCCCACCATGCATAAGGGGAATTACCAATAGGCCTCTGGCTGCCTTCAAGAAGGAGCTGGACAGATACTTAAAGCCGGATCAGCCGCACTGGTTGGTACGTTGGACTACGTTAGACTACAGCCTGGTTGATCAGGCTGATCCACCAGGAGGCCTGGTGGTGGAACGGACCTCGGGGGCGTTGATCCCCGAAATACCCTCCAGGTAGACTCCAGGTAGACTCCAGGTAGACTGTTGCAGTGAGGCGGCGTCAGTAGTTACCTGCCTAATTCATTTATCACTTTATCAACTTCTAATTAACGCTTATTATAATTATTCAACATATAAATTAAAGGTAATTAAACTGCAAAAATTAGATTAATTAAATTTTCATTTGAAGACCGTAATTACTTTGCATTTTCATGGAGAAATATTTATCACTGTAATATTTGCTACTGCGATTGCATAAGGAAATTGACCAAGTGTTGGTGGTAAGAATAGAAGACTGCTGAAGGTCCTTCCATACAGATTGAGGAAAACTTTCTTTGGGTTAGTAACCACTGAGGGTTAATAATCCAGGACAACACAAGAAAGTTAAGCAATGTTGCTCATCGTCGGTCAAGACTTTCAGTTTTTTTTCCCAGGATGCGACCTACACCAGCCAACTAACTTCAAGCTCCTTACTTGTTAGGTAAGACACATATGCACCATATGTTACATATGTGTCTTAGCTAACAACCTGTCGGTATTTTATATCATTTTAATATTCACTCAAGCTCCTTACTTAGTGAGGTGAACATGTTCAGAAGGTGTAAGGAGACTTGCTAAAAAAACACCTACTCGCCCAAAACTAAATACCCACTACTTTACACTACCTACAAAGTTATTAAATAACTTTACACTGCCTCAAAATAACATTATTCACTGTGTTACTCCCCTAGCCTCAAAACCCCCTACAAAATTGCTCAAAGAAAAATAATTTATCAAGCATAATCTAGTACAAATGTTGAAACTTATACCTCATAATGTATATGCCATGTTATATCTTATAATGTATAAACCACCTAATATAAAGAAATCCATCCTCATGTAGCCTTGTGCTCCTTGTAACTCATCTAATGACCATATAAACTATTATTGCAAAACAAATTATTGATTTAATTTGTTTAATCTGATTTAATAATTCTATTATGTAGACATATAAACTGTAAATGATCCAAAATTATAAAACTGTTATGTTTCAAAAATGTCATGTTCAAATTATGTTCAAATTTCATAGCTTAAATACTCAACTATACTTATATTGTAAACTGTCTCCTATAATTCTTATAATTTAGCCTCAAAACACCTTATTTAATTGCTCAAAGAGAAATAGTTTATCAAATATAATCTAGTACAATTGTTGAAACTTATACCTCATGTATCCTTATGTACCCTTGTGCTCCTTGTAACTCATCTAATGACTATATAATTTGTTATTGCAACACAAATTACTGATTTAATTTGTTTAATCTGATTTAATTAATTTTATAAATAAGACAAAAGTATAAAACTAGGTTTCAAAAATGTCAAGTCTAAACTATGTTCAAATTTCATAGCTTAAATACTCAACTATACTCATATTGTAAACTATTTACTATAATTCTTACCATTTAGTTTTAATGCCCTGCATATTAGGGGCTTTTGGCATGTACACCTCATAACATCTCATAACCCATTGTAATTCTTTGTATCATGTCCAAATAAACTATTATTATTATTATCTTGGCTCATTTAGGAATGCAACCCATGTCCTAGCAACTGTGAGCCGAATACTCTACTACTGAACCGTTTAGGGAAGTACAGTAATACCTCTCATATCTGAACTATATGGGCCGAGACCGGTTCGGAAACACGGAGTTTCCGGATACGTGAGGGGAAAAAATGCGCATCCGTACCGTCATATCCCATCCGCACCCTGTCATATCCCCATCGGCGACGGTGTAGGTTTAAAAAACGAGTCCAACGTCGTCTGGCGGTGGGACCAGACACTCTGGGCTCGAATAACAGCCTCCCGGATTTCACGGACCACAGGACCATAACTTTTCAAATGGGCTGTGGACAGTGGATACTCCAAATACTACAAACGTGTTTCGACACCTGCCCTTGATGCTGAAGTTTTTGGTCTTGGAGGCTTGGGTCGTCGTCGTCACTTTCCGGTGCAACACTGATTCAGCAATCTCTGCATCTGTCAGATATTGCACACCAGGGTCGTCTTCGTCACACTCTAGCCAGTCCTGCAAGTAGTCTTCTGTAGTTTTTCCCCAGCCTTGGACCAACCTGCATACACGTGCGACAATATTTTCCTCTTTTTTTTCTAGAGTAAGCATATTCCTGGCCCTCTTTGGTGCCATACACAAGAGAGCTAGGACAAAACACAGCTGTAATAATGCTGAAAGGAAGGCGAGGAGCGCAGCTCCTAGTGGCCAACCGGTACACTAAAGTGCTCGTCAAGTTTGATTCAGCCTTCTGCCGTAACCGAATGGCTGTTTGGATGTTTCGATAATAATTTTAGGATTTTGCCCTTTCCCAGGGCTTGTTCAGATATTGGCGAGGTTCGGATAATGGCAGGTCAGATATGCGAGGTATCACTGTATAACGTCCTGTCATATATTAGGTAAAAAGGAGATCCTGGTAAATAATTTAATACACAAAATTGTTGGTTCTTTCAGTTCCCTATTACAGCCTATGACATTAAACCACGTTCTACTCCTAGGGTGCCATGTCTTGAACCTGTTACATCACTGTTTCTTCCTATTAAGATGAGGAAACGATAAAAGTCATGTTAGCTTACGTATACGATACACATAGTTCCGTAGATTCTGATTCCTCCATAGACTTGACTCTTTGCCTAAGAAATTTCAAAAACTATAAAACGCTTGAAGACACACTTCCGCCTGACATGATCATTAAAAGTCACCATCGCAAGACTATTGTAATAAAGTCTGTTTTACAATGGAATGTTGAAAGATACAGAGGATATCTAGGAGAGTTCCAGATGTTGGTTGTCCCAGTTTCCTCCTATATGTATTTATCTCCGAGAAATTAAACTTCGCCACGTTATTGGCTTCCATCTCTTGCGATATCCTTTTCCAACCTGTCCATTCTTACCCTGATGCCGCATAAAATGAAAGTGCACTTCTAGTTAGTACTTTTTTCGTATACTAGATTGTTCATCCAAACCTCACACCATTATACTGCAACCTGTGTTTATTTAGATCAGTATTATGCAAGCCACGTCTCATATCGTTCTCCTTCTCACCTCTTATCTTCATTCACACCTCAATATCCAGTCTAATCCTTACCTGAACAATTACTTCTTTTAGCAGATTTTAATTGCCATCATTTTCTTTAATGGTGGCGACTTAGTGAAGTCTCTTCTTACTCCTTTACCTTTATACGGTGTCCATAGTTCGATCGCTAGCGCACTCAGCTCACACACTGAGGTCCAGAGATCGAATCCCCGGTACGGCTGGACGCGTTTCCATAAGATGTCTGATGTCCCTGTTCACCTATTAGTAAAATGGGTACCTGGGTATTAGTCGACTGGTGTGGGTCGCATCCTGGGACAAAAATTTTCCGAAATGCTCAGCATAACAAGCTTTCTATATAGTAGTACATGTCACTGATGTCAGATAGGCCTGTACTTGTAGAAGGAAAGATATTATTATTTTTCAGGGAAACGCCTTCCACCTGATCAAAAAAAGTGGGAAAATAAACAAATAAATAAACGACTCTAGGATGAATAATGAATATAATTTTTCAAGCCTTTTAATTAAAATTAAATAAGAATAAAAAAATATGGCCGTTGTGGTTGTGGTAAGATGTTAGGGAAGGAGTATGTAAAGCCCAGGATGGTCTTCGGATGTTCGAAGATATGGTGTAGGTTATCCTGGGTGGTGGTAATCATCCGATGTTCTGGAATCTCCTGTTACCACTTGGTTGTAGCACCACAAGTGTGATGTTCCAGGTGATGAGTAATCGTAATATCGAACAGAAATACTCCAGGTAGATCACCTTACCTGATCAGGAGAAGAGTGGAGGTGAAGTGACTCTCCAAACTTCAACCCACACCAGGTAAGGTTCATACTACCAGGAGTAGAAATTAAAGCACTTCAGACACCAGGAACTGGAGTTTCGCCTCAGCCCGCTAGATGGAAGTGTGGGCAGTAATATGCTAATGGTTCCTGGCTGTCTGAACAACCCTAACCCCAATTACTACCGACTTTTCCCTCACATTATTATTATTATTATTATTATTATTATTATTATTATTATTATTATTATTATTATTATTATTATTATTATTATTATTATTATTATTATATGTCCTAAATACTGGGACTTTGACATATGTGGATCATGGAACTGATATTCCATCACCATGGGAATTATCACTTCACTTTCATTCTTGCTTCTAATTCCAAGACGAGTTCTTATCGGCGCTCTCGGTGGCAACTTACCTGGAGTCTACCTGGAGCGTATTCCGGGGATCAACACCCCGTGGCCCGGTCCACGACCAGGCCTCCCGCTGGATCAGGGACTGATCAGCCAGGCTGTTACTGCTGGCCGCACGTAGTCCAACGTACGAACCACAGCCCGGCTGATCCGGCACCGACTTTAAGTATCTGTCCAGCTTCCTCTAGGGCCTCGGACACTTATGGTGTTTTCTCTTAGTGTAGCAATGGCGCCCCTACTTTTCATTGGGGGTATTTTACACCGCCTGACCAGTCTTTTACTTTCGTAGGGAGTGATTTCTGTGTGCAGATTCGAGACCATTATTTCTAGGATTTTCCAAGTGTAGATTATGATATATCTCTCTCGCCTGCGTTCCAGAGAGTACTAGTCAAGTGCTTCCAAGCGTTCCCAGTAGTTGAAGTGATTGATGGAATTGATATGTGCAGTAAATATTCTCTGTACACACTAGATCTGCAATTTCACTTGCTTTGAACAGAGATGTTAATGTACAGCAGTATTCCAGCCTAGAGAGAACAATTGATTTGAAAAGAATCATCATTGGCTTGGCATCTCTTGTTTTGAACGTTCTCATTATCCATCCTATCACTTTCTTTGCAGTTGTGATCGTGCCACTGTTGTGATCTTTGAAAGTGAGATCCTCAGACATTACCACTCACAGGTCCCTCACATTATTTTCTCGCTCTATTGTATGATCAGAGTTTGTAGTATACTCTGTTCTAGTTATTAACTCCTCCAGTTTTCCACAACGGAGTAGTTGGAATTTGTCTTCATTGAACACCATATTGTTTTCCGTTGCCCATTAGAAAACTTGGTTTATATAAATAACAAAAAAGGCACAATACCGTGACTGGAACAATACACACACAACCCGCACATATAAAAAAAGAGAGGAGCTTACGACGACGTTTCGGTCCGACTTGGACTATTTACAAAGTCACACTATGTGCGGGTTGTGTGTGTACTTGGTTTATATCTTCTTGGAGGTTAACCGTGTCCTCAATAGATGTCAGTCTCATGGAAATCCTAGTATCGTCTGCAAAGGATGATACGGTGCTGAAGATTACATCTCTGTCTATGTCTGGTATGAGAATGAGGAACAGGATGGGGGCGAGTACTGTGCCTTGTGGAACAGAGCTTTTCACTATGGCAGCTTCCGATTTAACTCTGTTTACCACTACTCTTTGTGTTCGATTGGTTAGAAAGTTGAAGATTCATCTCCCCACTTTGCCAGTTATTCCTTTAGCACTTATTTTATGCGCTATTATACCATGATCGCACTTGTCAAAAGCTTTTGCAAAGTCTGTGTATATTACATCTGCATTCTGTTTTTCTTCCAGTTTATCCAAGACCATATCATAGTGATGCAGTAGTTGCGAGAGGCAGGAGCGACCTGCCCTAAACCCTTGTTGCCCTGGATTGTGCAGTTTTTGGGAATCCAAGTGGTTTGCAATCGTGCTTCTTAGTACTCTTTCAAAGATTTTTATGACGTGGGACGTTAGAGATATTGGACTATAGTTCTTAGCTAATGCTTTGCTGCCACCTTTATTGAGTGGGGCTATATCTGTTGTTTTTAGTGACTGGTATTTCACCCATGTCTAAGCTCCCTCTCCAGAGTATACTTAGGGCACGTGAAAGGGGTTTCTTGCAGTTCTTAATGAACACAGAATTCCACGAGTCTGGGCCTGGGGCTGAGTGCATGGGCATGTTGTCAATGGCTTTTTCAAAGTCTATCGGAGTTAGGGTAATGTCGGAAATCTGGCATACATTGATGGAGTTTTGAGGCTCATTCATGGAGAAATCATTTGGATTGTCGATCTTTAGACTGATTAGTGGCTCACTAAACACAGAGTCCTATTGGGATTTCAGTAATTCACTCATTTCTTTGTTGTCATCTTTGTAAGTCCCATCTTTTTTGAGCAAGGGCCCGATACTAGATGTGGTATTTGCCTTGTTTATGGCATATGAATTTTTTTTTTTTTCGAATTTCTTTCAATTTCACTTTTAGCTCCTCCTGTCTCTCCTGGGTCCTCTATGAGTCATTTAACTTACGTTTGATACTTTCCACTTCCCTGGTTAGCACTTCCTTTCGTGTATCAGATAATCTAGCGTTCTTGAGGAGCTCAGTAATTCTTCGTCGTCTTCTGTAGAGGGAGAGTCTTTCTCTCTCCAGTTTACTTCTTCTCTTCTTCTTTATTAGGGAAATATGCCTTGAACATACTTCAGCTGCCAGGAAGTTGATCTTTTCAAGGCACTGGTTTGGATTCATGTTATTTAAGATATTTTCCCAACATGTTTCATTTTAGACATGGTTTAACTGGTCCCAGTTGATGTTCTTGATATTGACGTTGTATTTAGTAAAGACACCGTCACAGCTACGTGCATCTTGCTGGTCAGGACGCCTGTGCTTGTAAGTCTGAACTTCGATTAGACTGTGATCGGAATTTGTTGTTTTTTATATTGTTATGTTTCTTACCAGGTCCTCATTATTTGTGAAAATAAGGTCAAGTGCGAAATGAACCTTTGTGTCACGTTACAATTCTTTTCTTTCCCTAATCACAAAAGCCTTTATGACTGATAACTTATTACATGTATTTGTTACTTTGTTTTTTGTCAGCTACTGGAATCGCTATCCCACGAACCTCACATAAGCATTTTAACATATGCTTGTCCAGTGCGCCATATGAGAAGGCAAGCATGCTTGTTGGCGTGCCACCACTCCTATGAGAGCTGTATGAAAAAAAAATAAAAAATAACATGCTAGTACTCTTCTGAAGCAGCTCCAGACGTTGAGATGCTGTTGGGGAATTAGCACATTCTGGTGAAGTCACAAAGACACTTGGATATCCCTTTTCCCAGGCTTCCTGTTGGTCACACCTGTCATCTGACTTTTTTCACTCGAATTGCCATCGAGAATCTGCTGTTTTAGATTTCACCTCTTGCAGAGATGAGCCATATAATTCCATTTACTGCTCTTGAACTTGTTAGAAAGTCAGCAACACAGCAGCCGGACCTGTTGGTAATTATGAAATCATACTTGAGCATTTACACTCCATGGTATTATGCCTATTATTATTCGTCTTTTATCGTGTTTAGTCTACAGGAGAGGTACCC
Source organism: Cherax destructor (assembly GCA_009830355.1). NCBI lineage: Eukaryota > Metazoa > Arthropoda > Malacostraca > Decapoda > Parastacidae > Cherax > Cherax destructor. The sequence continues at coordinate 13,587 of WNWK01022900.1, forward strand.
AAACAATGGAGTCTTATATTATCCTTTGTTTCAGAAAACGTATAGCACTTCGTGGTTCCATTAGTAAATTAAAGGACTGAATGCTTAATAGGAGAATAGTGAGATATTTAGACGTAAACAGCTACGTACACTCATATCGGTTTGGATATAGAAGATGATATTCTATTTGGATTCACGATGTCTTGCGCAAGTTGTCTTATGGAAGACGTGTTTTCTAACGTACAAAAGACTGATGATAATATAACAACGAAGACACATTGTATCGAAGATCTAGTCCTTTGCACTGCGAGGCCAATTCTTATTTTTCTCAGGACCTTTATGGCAGATCGACACTTTAGTGTTCAGGTCAATAACAGCCTCTCCCCGGATTTTATTTAAATAAAGGGCATTCCATAAGGTTGCTCTTTTAGTACAGTCTTGTTTCTATTACTTATTATTATCTAGACTTAGTACTACTAAGAATATTTCATTCTATTTATATACGAATGTTTTCGTTATTCCTTGTACTGCAACAAATATTCTGAAAGTTTCTAGAGGGAACTGGATAGATACCTAAAGTTGGTGTCCAACTAGCAGGGCTGTAGTTCGTACAATGGATTGCGCGCAGCCAGCAGTAACAACCTGGTTGACGAGGCCCTGATCCACCGGGAGACTTGGTCGAGGCCTCCCGGTGAATCAGAGGGCTTTGACCCTCAGAACAACCTCCAGGTAGACTTTTTCAGAGCTTAATAGACTGTATATTTAAGCCCCATTAGATTATCAGCATTCAAGACCAACTGTATTTTATTTACTCGGCTCCCCATTATTCCGTTGTACATCTCTCCTGTATAGTTTCCTTATCCCTGTTTGCCAAATTATAAAATTTCTTGGTATCAACTTTCACTTTAGAATGTTATGAAAATCCCACCTGACGCTTCGGAAAGCTATGTTCCTTAGAAGACTGAATTTATTTCATATTTGATCACATTTTTACCTGGCGGCGGGGAGAATAGGTCTTGGTTTGACGAGTATTTAAACATGATAACCTTAACAGCTATTTTCTCCAATTAGATGCTGTCCTTCCTCAAGGATTACTTCTGGCATCTCAGTGTCTTTCGTTTGTTCCAAGTCGAAAGTCTATCCGTAGACACTAATGTTCATTCATTATCTACACAATCTGATTAACTTTTATGACCTTCATAACTGTAAGACATGTAGAATAATCACAAACTTTAGTAAAGCTGACACTTTCAATCGTCGTTCTTCTAAGTTACGTTCTTTCAAGCTTCGCCTTAAACTCCACTTACTTCTCTCCATTTGCCCCCTTTTACTCTTAACCCTATGCCGATGATTTGATTATGACCTTCCTACTTTTCCTTTCTAAAGTCTCGTATCTCTACTAAGGACATAAACTTCTATTTTCTTGGTCACATTCAAGTTCACTCATATCCAACTACAGCGTACAATGATGGCTTTAAATTCTTTGAAGGTGTTGAATACGCAGCAGTTTTTCTGAATGGTGTAATTCAGAAGCTTCGCCTACAAAATCTGGTTATTATTTTCACGGCAAAGTTATACGCACATTTTGCAACTACCATCTACATTGCTTCTCTTCCTATTTCCTCTTTTATTATAGTCTCTGATTCTTAAAGTGCATTGCAAGCTCTTCATAGCTTTGACTCATCGCTTTCCATTCAGAGCTGACTATGTCATCTGCTCAGCAAGTATAAAGAAAGCGTCTACTTCTGTGTCTCTGGTCATCCTGGTGTCCAGGGATATGAACTTGCAAATCGTTCTGCACGTTCCACAGTTCGTGACCTGTCCATCTCTCACATGGTTGTACCTCCTAATCTCCAAACTCCAAATTCTCTGCTTCATATTCGCACCACACATTCCCCTAAACACGACATCTCTGGGGCTTCGCTGCAATATTCATACAACACTCATACAACAGTGTTGGTACCACTGTACTCTGGTAAATTTCCTTTTTTTGCCTATATGCCTCTATGTTTAACTGCTCTAAGTAACCTACCACCCATTCCATATATTTGCAACATCTGCCACATTACTTCCCTATCTACCCTATCATATGCTTGTTTTATATCCATAAATACAATAAAACTTCCCTACCTTTATCTAAGTATTCTTCATTTATATGCTTCAAGGTATATACGTGGTCTACTACTCCCCTACCCGTTCCAAAACCACCTTGTTCCTGGTGTACTCAACAGGCTTCTTCCCTATATTCTTACAAAAGACCTACTCATTCTTTTTGCCAATTCTTAGGTACCTTCCCTCCTTTTATACAAATACTGAATAAGCGCATGAACGTTTTTAACGTTTCTGTCATTATCCTATCTATTCCAGCTGCTTTACCTCATTTCAGGTTACCCACACTCACATCTGGTTCTTCCTCACTCTCACTCCTAAAAGATGTTATACCTCCCTGCCTAATGCAAGACAATAATAACACTATGCAACAAAATTTCACCTTTGTCGTGTTCCTGGGAAATAAACATCATTTCCCAATTCTTTATAACTAAACAAACTTTAAAAAAGCAATTTTGATCCCAGAACTTTGCTTTTGTGGTTAGGACATTTCTGGAACACTTTCAAGGAAGACTGATGTAAAACTATAATGTTCTAGGGTTTTGCTTGGCAAACATAAAAACAGGGACTCACAAACCAACATTCAGTTTAGCTCTCGATCTGAGTAGACACATCAGAAGTGAAATGGCATCAAGAGGCTGCAATCATTCTCCAAATGCATTCTGCTATATATGTGGTCAATTCATTAAGACAAGAGCAAAGAAGTTCTCTGTAACAGCATCTAAAAAAATGTGTGAAGCTTACAAAGCATATTTTGGCCTGTCAGTTGGGGACCAAGACAAGACCTGGGCACCTCATGTTGCTTGTGAGCATTGTGAGAAAACATTGGAAGGTAAGAAAGTCATTAGTTAAATGAAGGGTAAAATCTTGAACAGGAACATTTTTTTTAATGAAATGTATGTAACAGAAACTAATTATTTTGTTCTTTTACAGAATGGTATAGAGGAGAAAAAAAGAACCATGAAGTTTGCTGTTCCTAGAATATGGCGTGAACCCACTGATCACTCCACCATCGTAAACCCACTGATCACTCCACCATCGTGAACCCACTGATCACTCAACCAACTGCTACTTCTGCCTGGTGAACCCACTGATCACTCAACCATCGTGAACCCACTGATCACTCAACCATCGTGAACCCACTGATCACTCAACCATCGTGAACCCACTGATCACTCAACCAACTGCTACTTCTGCCTGGTCGATCCTTTCAAAAGCCGAACTGAAAAAAATGCACCTGCTATTTCTTATCCAGACCTTCCCTTTTCTATTGCACCAGTACCACACAGTGTTGATCTTCCTGTACCTACACCTCCAGAAAGAAGTCAACCGTCAGAAGAAGAAAGCAGCAAATCATAAAATGAAGAGCCCAGTGAACAAGACAATGATCTCACAGATGCAGCTGTTGGGAGGAATTCTTACCACCCAAACCTAACAGACCTCAATGACCTTATCAGAGATCTTGGTTTGACAAAGTCAATGCTGAGCTTTTGATTTCAAGGCTCAAGGAGTGGGACTTGGTGGCTGAAAGTGTCCAAGTGACAAGCCAAAGAAAACGTCACCAACATTTCTCAAGCTTCTTCACTAATGAAGACATGTTGTGCTACTGTAATGATGTATCAGCCCTGTTTGATGCAATTAGAATTGCATGCAATCCAGATGAGTGAAGACTCTTCCTTGCCATCTCCTCCAGAAGACTAGAAGCTGTACTTCTGCACAATGGGAACAAATATCCATCTCTTCCCTTGGCTCATTCAGTGCATCTTAAGGAGGACTACAACAGTGTCAAACTTGTACTGGAAGCTTTGAACTATGATAAGTATGGCTGGGAGGTTATTGGAAACTTCAAAATGGTGGCATTTTTGATGGGACACCAAGTTTCCCTGATATTTCTGTCATTGGGATAGTAGAGACAGAGCAGCACATTACCAGAGGAAGCACTGGCCTCAAAGGAATGAGTTCTCAGTAGGAAGACATAATATCAAACATAAACCATTAGTGGATCCTCAAAAGTTTCTGTTCCCTCCATTACACATCAAACTAGGGCTAATGAAACAGTTTGCTACAGCTCTTGACAAATAGTGTGCAGCCTTCAAGTATCTTCAAGACTTCTTTCCCAAGCTATCAGAGGCAAATGTGAAGTCTGCCATCTTCACTGGACCACAAGTCAGGAAAATCATGAAGTGCTCAGAATTTCCAAAAATGCTCACAGAGAAGGAAAAGGAAGCCTAGGACAGTTTTGTTGTTGTAACACAAGGCTTTATGGGCAACAAGGCTGACAATTATGTGGAACTTGTTGAGACCTTGGTAAAATGCTGTGGTCAGATGGACTGTATGATGTCCCTTAAGGTCCATATCCTTGATGTTCACCTTGACAATTTCAAGGAGAATATGGGATCATACTCAGAGGAGCAAGGGCAGCGCTTCCACCAAGATATAATGGACTCTGAACACAGATATCAGGGATCTTATAATGAAAACATGATGGGAGACTACATTTGGGGGCTTAAACGGGAAAGTGATTTGTTGCATGATCGCAAGTTTAGAAAAACTGCTCATTTTTTAACTTATTAAATTTGTTGGAGAAAGCTTAAAATAAAATTTGTGTAAATTTTATGTTATTTATGTAAATTTTATGTTATTTATGTAAATTTTATGTTATTTATGTAAATTTTATTTATTTTATTATATGTTTTTGTTTTACATCCAAAACCAAGTTATTTTGTTTTTGTTACTTCTGTTTTTGTTTCTTCCTCTTCCTTCTCTTCCTCCTCCCATCTTCCTTTGCGGACATTTCCAATTACACTTCTGTCTTCCAGCAAAAAGCATTGAACTTTAGCCCTTTTTTGTCAAAAATTCATCCTGTAAGCCACAAAAGCAAAGTTTAAAAAGAATAATGGGCATTTTCTATTGTTTTGCAATAAAAGGAGTTGGAAAATAACACTTACTTGCCAGGAACAAAAATTGTATTACATAGTGTAATTAATAAATTTAAGATGATCCTAGTTATTAATCTCGCATTGTTTAAAAGTAGGAGGCCAAAATCTAGATCAGCCGTACTTAATCCTCCTTCATTAGCCCAGTAGGTAACGGGAAATACAGTAAGTATATTAAGTTACACAGTATTCAAACCGTACAGCTTACATTCAGATTCTCAAGTAGATGATGAGGCTGGAACAAAATCACATCTGGAACGTGTTGATCTTCAGCTCCTAGACATTTTGCGAGAGCTCATCTAGAATTCCTAGGTCTCCCGAGAAAGTTGAGCTGCAGCTCCTCTGCCTCTCCAGGGTTTTCAGGTACAAATACTATGCCTCTTTCATGTACTAAGGTACAGGGAGCTGGGATTATAGGATACGAAGAATACCTTTCTCGAATCACGCAGTGGCCAAATCACATCCAGTATTTATGTGGACCGCTGCATCCAGTGTGTTATCCAACGCAAGAAAGTTATGGTTTGCTATGCTCGAGAAAGACACGTTCTCTAGTTTTACTCTACTGGTTGTGTGAGAATAAATTAACATAAGCGACACACGCTAAGGTTCAAATTTTTCCCATTTCCTCTAATTCAGTTCCCCGGGCATACTCTTTCCTGATCATGCCTGTCTGCCTCCAACAGCTCATACTTTCTACTAAATCTCAAATAGAAGATACTTTCTTCATCCTCCATCAACGTCAACGTGTTCTGTTTTCCTCTGTCCCAAACGATCTTTGTGACCTCACTACCGTTGCTTTCGGCACTGCTCGACTTAATTCAGACCTACATTCTACTGTCTTACAGAACAAACTACACCGTCATATCTCTAACAGCTCTTGGTCCAAATTCTCCCTCAGGGACTGTGTTATTAATCTTTCTTCTGCTACTCTCTCTCAACATCATCTTGAAATTCTTAGCTCCTTTTATTTTGCTAGTTTAACTCTCAGAGTATCCCTGGCATGTGTAATATACATGCTGCTCTCATTCCTATCCTCCATAGCCTTTTTTCCTACAAAACACCACTTTCCTTGTCGCAATCAACACATTAGTGATGCTGGCCTCCAGACCTTTTGGTCCATTTGAGACTGAATGTAGATGGTTGTTGAGACTGAATGTAGATGGTTGTTGAGACTGAATGTAGATGGTTGTTGAGACTGAATGTAGATGGTTGTTGAGACTGAATGTGATGGTTGTTGAGACTGTGTAATTGTGAGACTGAATGTGATGGTTGTTGAGACTGAATGTAGATGGTTGTTGAAACTGAATGTAGATGGTTGTTGAGACTGAATGTAGATGGTTGTTGAGACTGAATGTAGATGGTTGTTGAGACTGAATGTAGATGGTTGTTGAGACTGAATGTAGGTGGTTGTTGAGACTGAATGTAGATGGTTGTTGAGACTGAATGTAGATGGTTGTTGAGACTGAATGTAGATGGTTGTTGAGACTGAATGTAGGTGGTTGTTGAGACTGAATGTAGATAGTTGTTGAGACTGAATGTAGGTGGTTGTTGAGACTGAATGTAGATGGTTGTTGAGACTGAATGTAGGTGGTTGTTGAGACTGAATGTAGATGGTTGTTGAGACTGAATGTAGATGGTTGTTGAGACTGAATGTAGATGGCTGTTGAGACTGAATGTAGATGGTTGTTGAGACTGAATGTAGATGGTTGTTGAGACTGAATGTAGATGGTTGTTGAGACTGAATGTAGATGGTGTAAAACAAAAAAAATTGTTGTTGTTCTTTCTTTAAATTCAAAATTCAAAAAATTCTTTGCAAAGTGTACAATGTATGGTTTACATATTACAAAATATGAAGCTCAAACAAAGCCACTAGCATGCCTATGCATTTCGGACAGACTAATCCTAATTCTTACTGACTACTCTATATTGATACAGGTTATGGAGTGGTACATTTTAATGCTCATTAATTCACATTATTACAAAAGTTGGGTAATCAAGAATTTTATGATTAATATGATTTATAATAGTGAGGTAGCAAAAAACAAAGAATAGTATTACAATTAGTGTAATTTAGTAATGGGAATGGTTTTATCTTGGTATGCTACGTTGTTTTTACAATGTTGAAAGCCCTTATATAGCAGGGAATTACATGCAAACTTAAGATTAAGAAGGCGATACCAATTTTGGGAATTTTAGGTTTTCAGTCATTTAGTGTTTGAATCACAATTAAGGAGAGTAAGTCTATTTTGTTTCTAGTGTGTTCTTGACATTGAAGATAAACATGTACAGTTTTCACATAATTTAGCTAATGTTGGGATATGTTATGGAGAGGTGCTTTTTTTAACGGTAGTTTTGAAAATGTTGGTTGAGTTAGTACATCTGGAGATTTCAGGGAGTTCCAGATTTTGGGCCCTTTTATGTACAGAGAATTTTTGAAAAGATTTAGCCGGACACGGGGAATGTCATAGAGATTTTTGTTCCTAGTATTATTTATGTCTATGGGTCCTGTTGCAGCTATCAAGAAAGTGTTTTAGTTCGGGATTAATATTTGAATTTATTGTTCTGTAAATGTAGGTTGCACAGTAGTAGGTGGGAATGTTTTGTATAGTGAGTATGTTTAGATCTTTGAAGAGTGGGGGGTTGTCTAGCATTGGATTGTGTGATAATTCGTACTGCAGCTTTTTGTTGAGCTATTATTGGCTTTAGGTGGGTTGTTGTTGTTGATCCCCAGGCACAAACAACATAGGTGAGGTAGGGATAGATTAGTGGGTAGTATAGTGTGAGTAGGGCTGATTGTGATACATAGTAACGTATCTTGGAGAGGATTCCAACTGTTTTAGATACTTTTTTTTTGTTATGTGTTGGATATGGGTGTTGAATTTCAAGTTTCTGTCAGGATGCAGACCCAGAAATATTCCCTCATTATATTTAGCAATAAGAGTGTTGTTAATCATAATGTTCAGTAGGGAATCACCTGTTCTGCTCCCAAACATAATATAGAAGGTTTTGTTAATACTAAGTGTAAGTTTGTTGGCAGTCATCCAGGTCGATATTTTTACTAGTTATTCAGTAATAATATTGATGAGTGGGAGCGAGAGTGGGAGGGGAATAGGTCATACAGAGACAGAACAAGCCGAGCCTTAGCTGGGGGCAGAGGATGGGGTCAAGGGATGGCACTGGTATTGAAGACTGAGACTGGAGGAATTAGCATCTCGGAAGGTTTTGGTTCTCTAGTGGACATGGATAGTGAAATACCCTTCAGTTTGCTTTGTCCTCTACGTTGTAACCCATTTTCCAGTAGTTAAAACTTTTTTGATAAAAAGCAAGTATGAATATGCATATCTACATAGCTGTGTCAGGGTGGGAGTGAAGGGGTGGGAGTGAAGGGGTGGGAGTGAAGGGGTGGGAGTGAAGGGGTGGGAGTGAAGGGGTGGGAGTGAAAGGGTGGGAGGGATGGAATGAAAAGGAAGCTGCGCTTTACCCTGAAATGACAAATTTCAGCTTCTCCGATTATTAAGGAAGTTGATCTAGAGCTCCTGTGGTTATTAAGAGAGTTGATCTACAGCTCCTGTGCCTCATAATGATGTTGATCTACATCTCCTGCACCTCTTCGGCAACCTCCTGGTGTTATTTATCTATATGTCATGTTCTTCTTCAGGGTGTTCAGCTATATCTCCTGGCCTGTTTAAAAGTATTAAGCTACATATAATAGGCGTCTTGAGTGTGTTAAGCTGTAGCGCCTGGGTCTCTTGTGAGTGTTGATCTCTTGTTCCTTTATGTCTTGGAGGTTTATTTATAGTTCATATGTCTTTTGAAGGAGTTGAATTATGGGTTGATGAGTGAGCAGCAACAACGAGTGTGTCTCCAGCAGGTAGTGAGGTACACGGTGCTGGGCTTATCATATATAAGGAATAGCTCTCTCAGATCTAATAGCAGTCGAAACACATCTTAAATCAGGTATTTCAGAGAAAATTAGTACTAAATATTCATGGCAGTAATGTTAAGAGAACCTTCCAAAAGTGTTTTTAGGAGACTCGAGCGACGTGTTAAGTAACACTTCGATTCAACTTGTTGCCCACTGCGATCCCTCTATATCTTTACAGCGAGCATCCCAGAGTGATCAGACCAAGTGGTAGTGACTAACTCCCGCTCCCTGTGACTAACTTCCGCTCCCTGTGACTAACTCCCGCTCCCTGTGACTAACTCCCGCTCCCTGTGACTAACTCCCGCTCCCTGTGACTAACTCCCGCTCCCTATTGTCACCTATGAGCAATTTAGCATAATAAAATCCTGTAACAGGTCAAGGTATTTTTGTAGACTTGAAGGAACTGTCTGTCAGGTGACAGCTTGTGGTGTGCACCGAGTATGTTAAATTTTATTCGACGTTCGTCACACAATCATGTGGCATGTCCTCTCAACCAGTGAACTGACAGCTCAGAGTGTAGCAGTTCTGGGGCTCCAGTGTCGCGCTTATTGTCCACTTGGAAGCCGGCTACTTCAGCCAAGGTGACGTCACTCCAGCTTACCTGGCTGAGTAGCAGACTTCCACAGACACTGGTCGTGACCACTGCTTTGAGTAGCTCTGATTTGTATGATTTCAATCTGCATCTTTAATTGATATTGTGCATAGTGTAAATATTGGTATTGAAATATACGAGTAAAGAAATCAACCCCAGCTTGTTTGCCCTTGCTTTGTCCTGCTGAGTGCTTGGTGTGATGACTTACGACCAGGTGTTAGAGGCCTTTAGACTACCGACTGTGCTCGTAATACAGCCCTTGAAAGCACATGTTTAAATTCAAGTAATCTAGTTTGGAATTACAAGTGGTATGTGAGCGCCTTAAGCGCCTGAAGGCTAAAGGAGAGAGAGAGAGAGAGAAAGAGAGAGAGAGAGGAGAGAGAGAGAGAGAGAGAGAGAGAGAGAGAGAGAGAGAGAGAGAGAGAGAGAGAGAGAGAGAGAGAGAGAGAGAGAGAGAGAGAGAGAGAGGAGAGAGAGAGAGAGAGAGAGAGAGAGAGAGAGAGAGAGAGATGATGGAATGCCGAATAACTGTTCGAAATATTTATAGCTGGAGTTGTAAAATAAGTGAAAACTTGAAGATTAGATAAATGATCTTCAAGTATTATGAATTTGTTGTCAATAACAGTTGCTGTTTGTAACTTGCTCAGCACTCTAAGGGAATTCTAAAGAATAACCGTAAAATTTATCGAGGGAGTTTTGTAAGATATGTAGAAGAAAGTTGATATGAGCGAAGAAGAGCAAAGTGATGAGAATAAACAGAATAGAGAGAGGAAGAACAGAGATCAGACTGAAAGTAAGTTTGCCTATATTACCGGCTGATAATTTAAATCCGACGAGATTGAATTCAGTTACCCCAGAAAATTTTCATGTTCGTTCATGACGAATTTTCAAGACATTGACAAGAGACTGATAAGAGACCAAGGCTAGAATTAGTTACTGGCTGCTGGTCAGGTCGATGTTGTTCGATATAAATGTGTGATAGGGTCTCAGTTAGTGGCGTTAACAGACCTTCCCAGCACTCTGGTTGGAGAGCTTCAAGACCCTATGTAGTCTAGTGGCTAAGGCGACGCCCCAGCATTTTCAGATGACAAGTTCGAATCTTAACCCTCCAATGAATCGTTGAATTCATTAAAAATTTCCGGCACACATTCTAACAGGTAATGAAAAAGTCAATTTAAAAAAAAACAAGATGAACAAAAAAAAAATTATTTCACTCCTAATTCATAACTAATCCAGAGTGTGAAAAGACCACACTGATAAAATTATTCCCCATAAATAACATAAACTATTTTATTAATCTTTAGCGATCATTAATATGCAACTCGAAAATTATAATTGTAGTGAGCCAACCCTGGAAATTAATTGTCTGAATAAAATTATGTTTGTTTCTCAACTTTAATATTAAATTATTGTTAAAAGTTTAATTATATTGCCTAATTCAGAATTATTCTGACTTAACTAATTTATTCTGCTCTCCGAACCAAGAAGCAAACTGACACCTTTTAATAATATTAATAATAATAATATTGAAATTATTATTATTATTATTATTATTATTATTATTATTATTATTATTTTTCAGTCACGGTATTGAGCCTCTTTGTTCTTTGTATATACTATCATTGCTGTTACTACTGTATATTCTTCTTCTGCTTATACTACTACTACTACTACTGCTACTATTTCTACTACTACTGCTACTATTTCTACTACTACTGCTACTATTTCTACTACTTCTGCTTCTACCACTGCTCCTGCTACTATTACTTCAACTATTTCTACTACTACTAATTGTGCTTCAACTACTGCTACTACTACTACTTCAAGTACTATTTTTTCTACTGCTAATGCTACTATTTCTACTATTTCTTTTACTACTACTGCTACTATTTCTACTACTACTCCTACAATATTACTACTATTTCTACTACTACTACTACACTACTGTTTATAACATTGAAACTAATAATAGTAATGTGGCATCAAAACGTCCCACAGACACAGGATCTGTGTCAGACATGGGAGGACACTTGACACATCAGACTGACCTAAACACTGTCAGACATGGGAGGACACTTGACACATCAGACTGACCTAAACACTGTCAGACATGGGAGGACACTTGACACATCAGACTGACCTAAACACTGTCAGACATGGAAGGACACTTGACATATCAGACTGGCCTAAACACTGTCAGACATGGAAGGACACTTGACATATCAGACTGACCTAAACACTGTCAGACATGGAAGGACACTTGACATATCAGACTGCCTAAACACTGTCAGACATGGAAGGACACTTGACATATCAGACTGACCTAAACACTGTCAGACATGGAAGGACACTTGACATATCAGACTGGCCTAAACACTGTCAGACATGGAAGGACACTTGACATATCAGACTGACCTAAACACTGTCAGACATGGAAGGACACTTGACATATCAGACTGGCCTAAACACTGTCAGACATGGAAGGACACTTGACATATCAGACTGACCTAAACACTGTCAGACATGGAAGGACACTTGACATATCAGACTGGCCTAAACACTGTCAGACATGGGAGGACACTTGACATATCAGACTGACCTAAACACTGTCAGACATGGAAGGACACTTGACATATCAGACTGGCCTAAACACTGTCAGACATGGAAGGACACTTGACATATCAGACTGGCCTAAACACTGTCAGACATGGAAGGACACTTGACATATCAGACTGGCCTAAACACTGTCAGACATGGAAGGACACTTGACATATCAGACTGACCTAAACACTGTCAGACATGGAAGGACACTTGACATATCAGACTGGCCTAAACACTGTCAGACATGGAAGGACACTTGACATATCAGACTGACCTAAACACTGTCAGACATGGAAGGACACTTGACATATCAGACTGGCCTAAACACTGTCAGACATGGAAGGACACTTGACATATCAGACTGGCCTAAACACTGTCAGACATGGAAGGACACTTGACATATCAGACTGGCCTAAACACTGTCAGACATGGAAGGACACTTGACATATCAGACTGGCCTAAACACTGTCAGACATGGAAGGACACTTGACATATCAGACTGGCCTAAACACTGTCAGACATGGAAGGACACTTGACATATCAGACTGGCCTAAACACAAAATCTTCATTTACTACAACCAGAAAGCTCTACCGTCACATGTTTATGTCAGCTAAGAGCTAGACGCTGCACTCACCTACTGTACATATTCTGAAGAGTATGTCTCTGTATGTGTATGCACTAAGAGCTGCGTTATACTTACACTTGGTGAGGTTTGCATTTATGTATGGACTGGTGGTTTACAGATGACATGAAGTGTTATATATCATCGTGTAGTCGATTGGCTTTCAATCTAAAAAAACAATATGCCACACTCAGTCAAACAAATCACTTATTTTGTTACTCCACTATTTAATGTTCTTGAAATTAGATAACGTTTAGCCTTCCAGAAATGTATTTGAATGAGTTATATAAAGGGCCAACAGCTCCCCCACTTTCACATGCGACCTTACATATCAAAGGACCCCAGTGGAAATAAGTCACTCTGACTGTTTTGTGTTATCCTGGGTTCTCTACACATATGCTGCTATGTATGATAATCTATGTAAATGTATTTGTATATACCTGAATAAACTTACTTACTGACCTTTGTCAGGTTTTTTTTTTTGGTGACTAATAAAGATTCACTACATTCGGACCACATAATGTAACCTGTTCCACAGCCACGGCTTCTCCTCCTCTCTCTTGAGGTAATTGTTACCACATTCACATCTCTTATTAGGGGACATTTTGTTTTTAGTACTATACGCCAGGGGTTGCTGGTTGCCAAGCCGCAGCATGAACACGGAATCAGTAGATGTGTAATCTTTTGACAAACACTTATGACATGACTTTTTTAAGGAATGCAATACCACCACAACAAAGGCACACCTGATGCATAATCACCAGTAGCCGATGATGGAGCCATCTCTCGCAATGCTGATACCTGGGCTCCAGATTGGTAATAACCACTTGTGACTGCATTTATACTTAAGTTCTGTTATAATAACAAATCTATGAAGTATGGCGAATCTTTCTGTCGCAACACATCATAACTTGGTGACCTTCAGCAAAACCAGCGCAGCCAGCCACATCCTCAGGGTGTCACAACACCCAGGTCAGCGGCACCACTCAACAAACTTATACCTTAGACCTGGTCTGGAATTTTCTAAACCCAGGTGAAGCACACAACAGATCTTTAGAATCATGAACAGGTCCTTGCGGGTTACCACTGACCCACACCAGTGATAACTAAGGCTCTACTACAGTTATCACTGTTCATACCAGTGATAACTATGACCCCACTACACTACAGTTATCTCTGCCCCACACCAGTGTTAGCTAAAACTCCACTACACTACAGTTATCACTGCCTCATACCCGTGATAACTAGAATGACTAAATTAATACATAGCATTAGAAACCTTCCGTATGAAGAAAGATTGAAGAGCCTTAAATTACATTCACTTGTAAGACGAAGAATGAGGGGAGACATGATCGAGGTATACAAGTGGAAAATGTGTATTAACAAAGGGGATATAAATAAGGTCTTGAGAATATCTCTCCAAGAGAGAACCCGCAATAATGGATTCAAAATAGATAAGTTTAGATTTAGAAAGGATATAGGAAAGTATTAGTTTGGAAATAGGGTAATTGCTGAGTGGAACAGTCTGCCTAGTAGGGTTATTGAAGCAAGGACCTTAGGTAGTTTCAAATTTAGGTTGGATAAATTCATGAGTGAGAGGGTTGGATTTGAGTGGGAGTTGCACATGAGTGAATGGAGTTGTCAGAGCTTGTTTCTTGGGTGGCGTTGAAGATTGGGTTGGGCAAGTGTTCTGTTGGTGGGATGGAGTGTGAGGGACCTGCCTAGTATGGGCCAACAGGCCTGCTGCAGTGTTCCTCCTTTCTTATGTTCTTAATGTTCTTAAGACTCTACTACACTACAGTTATCACTGCCGCACACCAGTGATAACTAAGACTCCCCTACACTACAATTATCACTGCCCCACACCAGTGATAACTAAGACTCACCTACACTACAGTTATCACTCCCCCACACCGGTGATAACTAGACTCTACTACACTGCAGTTATCACTGCCCCACACCAGTGATAACTAAGACTCTACTACACTACAGTTATCACTGCCCCACACCAGTGATAACTAAGACTCACCTACACTACAGTTATCACTCCCCCACACCGGTGATAACTAAGACTCTACTACACTACAGTTATCACTGCCCCACACCAGTGATAACTAAGACTTTTCTACCTTACAGTTATCACTGCCACACACCAGTGATAACTAAGACTCTACTACACTACAGTTATCACTGCCCCACACCAATGATAACTAAGACTCTACTATACTAGAGTTATTACTGCCACACACCAGTGATAGCTAAGACTCCCTTACACTACAGTTATCACTGCCCACAGCAGTGATAACTAAGACTCCCCTACACTACAGTTATCACTGCCCACACCATAACCCCCAAGTCCTTTTCGCATTCTGTATGGCTAAGGTCTACATTATTTAGGTGATAAGTAAGACTCCCCTACACTGCAGTTATCACTGCCCCACACCAGTGATAACTAAGACTCTACTACACTATAGTTATCACTGCCCCACACCAGTGATAACTAAGACTCTACTACATTACAGTTATCACTGCCAACACCAGTGATAATTAAGACTCCCCTACACTACAGTTATCATTGCCCCACACCAGTGATAACTAAGACTGTACTATACTACAGTTATCACTGCCAACACCAGTAATAACTAAGACTCCCCTACACTACAGTTATCATTGTCCCACACCGGTGATAACTAAGGCTCAACAACAGTGGTTCTCATCAAGGTGTTTGAGACACAGTTCTCCCTTGAATGCTCTCCTCCTCACTCTTCTCTTGTGCTCCCTACTCATTCATTTTTCTCTCTCCATATTACATGCAGTTGTTTATACACCAACTACATGCACCTCTCGTGTTGTGCATAAAGCAGTAGCCTCATCTCCTGTGATATGCATATATATGAGCTACAATCTCCGCTGCTTCACTGGCTGCCGCAGTCCTGTATATCTCATTTTTAACATATTTAATAAAAGGACTCTGTTGTAGGGAAAAGTACAATTACATATAAGGGCGTATGAAAACAGGATCACTGTAGTAAACAAATTTATATCCCATCAACTTGTTTTCACTCATATTTTATTTATATGAATTTTTAGAGCTACTCTGGATAATAGCTCCATCGACACAATCTAATATAAACGTCTACACACATAATGCATATCAAATATTCACATCTAAACAATATACATCTATCGTAACTTTTAAGAGGCGTGGGCTGGCGGTGGGAGCCTCTTGTCTACTGGTAATCCTCCACAAATTTGATGTTGATTCTCGGTACATCAGCTTACCCACCTTCCTACACCACGCAGACACAGTCTACATCCTATCGGCCTAGCCATTGTCTATGCCCCATGCATATCATCTACGCTTAATTCAGTCTATGTTAATTAACTGTAATTCAGCCATCAGCCTACACTTCCTCCCCTGATAAAAATGGATTAGTAAAGTTTTGCAAAAAAATGGATTGGTTAGTTATGTCAGTTTTAGTGCACAATTAAATATCAATTATCCAATATTACAAACATTTAGTAAACTACTTTTCCAGAAAGAATGAAATTGTCAAGTAGATGACGATTTTCTTTGGATTAGTAGCCTCGTAAGGTTAATAAACCACGATAATAGAGAAACGCTATGCAATGTGGCTTATTTCAGTTTGGATCTTTGGGTCCTCTCTTCTGGGATGCCTTCCCCAACACTCAACGAGCTCCTAGGAATCTATACACATCTAGGTGAAGAGGGGAAGAAAATGCGAGTACACAACCAAGTATTATCAGTTGAGTACTTTCACTAATAGTCATCTTTACTTGCACACTGTACGTACCACCCAAGATACTGGTTGAAAAACTGGAAGAGCAGGCAAGAACAGCAGGGAAACTACTGCAGTGGATCAAGAGACCTCACGGAAGGTAACAACGTGTGTTGGTACGAGACGAGGCGTCAGAGTGGGTACATGTGTCGAGTGGGGTTCCACAAGTGTCAGTGCTAGGAGCGGTGTTGTTTCTTGTATAGGTGAATGATATAACGGAAGGAATGGATTCAGAGGTGTCCCTGTTCGCAGACGATGTGAAGCTATGGAAGGGGAATACAAGCGGACGAGGATCAGGTAAACCCAAAAAATGATCTGGACACTCTGCAAGCCTGGTCCCACAAATGGATCCTGGAGTTTAATCCCAACAAGTGTAAAGTTATGAAGCCTGGGGAAGGACAAAGAAGATCATAGCCTAAGAGGTCAAAGGCTGAAAAACTCACTTAAGGAAAAGCATCTTGGGGTGAGCATCATACCGAGCACATCTCCTGAGGCGCACATCAACCAAATACCTGCTGCGGCATATGGGCGCTAGCAAACCTGAGAACAGCATTTCGATATCTAAGTAAGGAGTGATTCACGACACTGTGCACCGTGTGCGTCAGACCCATATTGGAGTATGCAGCACAAATATGAAACCCACACCTGGTCAAACACGTTAAGAAGTTAGAGAAAGTGCAAAGGTTTGCAACAAGACTAGTCCTGGAGCTGATGGGTATGTCCTACCAGGAGACTTAACTCAGTGAAGACGTGTCTTGTGTGCTCTGTGTGAATCTGAACAAGATGTCCTCTCTTGAGCTACTCTACCAGCAGCTGAAGGAAGAACTGAGGGTAGCTAAGCTTGAGATACAGCGACTGACTGAGGAAACAAGAGGATTTAGTAATCCTCCTGTTGAGAATTTTCAAGCCAAGAAAGGAACCTGGACAGTGGCTGGAATGCATGGGACAAAGAAAGATCAAGAGGATGGATGGAGAGGTAGAATTAACGAAGAACCAGAAGCCTGTTGTGGAAACATCGAACCGATTCTCCGGGTTTCCCGATGAATGTGAGTCGACTAAGGGGAAAATCAAGAACGGGCAAATAAGGAAGGTAAGAACATTGTTCTTGTTGGGGATAGTCAAATTAGGTATATGGATAGGGCCTTCTGCTTTTAAAGATAGAAGTAGGAGACAGAGGGTTTGCTTTCCTGGGGCTGGGGTGGAGGATATTGTTAGTCGTCTGGACGAAACAGAGAGGTTTAAAGGGAGCAATCCTATTATCTGTCTCAGTGCTGGAGGCAACGATGTTGGCAGACGTAGGGGGGGAGGACCTGACTAGCAGGATAGGTCAGTAAAGACATAATTAGGAAGAAGGGGGGGAACCCTGTCATATGTGGTATTTTTCCAAGGAGAGGAGTTGAGATGAATGGCTGTCCAGGGGAATTGGTGTCAATTGCTGGTGGGCAAACACTGTAAGGATAATGCAGCCATTCATTTCAACTGGGACCACTTATATGGCCGGGAAAAGGGCATGTATGCCAGGGATGGGGTTCACTTATCCAGGGGAGGTGTGGGTTTTTTTTGCTAGCTCAGTTGGGGGGTGTTGTTAGGACTTTAAACTAGGGAATTAGAGGTAAGGGTTTAGAAATGGAAAATACTGAATGTCGAAATAGATCAGGCTTTTGAAAAAAATTTTAAAA
>WNWK01022901.1:0-22500 GCA_009830355.1 Cherax destructor
CCACCTTATGTCCTCAGACTGAATTGTTCCTACTATGTAGTCCTTTCACCCATTCCATCCATTCCTTCCACTTCCAAATCCCCACCTGTTCTCAATGAGCAGTGCAACTCCTCCTCCCCTCTGCTCCCTCTATCTTTCCTGAGGATTTGATATCCGGGTGGAAAGATTGCATCTGTTATCATCCTGGTGAGTTTCGTTTCTGTGAGTGCTATATGTCTGGGGATGTCTCCTTTATTCTTTCATGCCACTCCTCACATTTATTTGTTATACCATCTGCATTTGTATACCAAACCTTTAACTTCTTTTCTAAAACCGTAGTCTGGGGTACGTTGGGGTTGGGAAAGTGGGAGATCTGATGGGGAACTATGGGTGGTTGGTGTGAAGGTGGAGTTTGTAATGAAGTGGGTGGAGATCATTGGGTATGGCATGTGTGTTTTGGGTTAGATGTTTGGTTGCATTGGGGTTGTCCAGGTTGTGAGACATCTGAAGGTGTTGTATTAGAGCTTCCTCCTGAGTCTGGTT
Organism: Cherax destructor; assembly: GCA_009830355.1. Lineage (NCBI taxonomy): Eukaryota > Metazoa > Arthropoda > Malacostraca > Decapoda > Parastacidae > Cherax > Cherax destructor. The sequence continues at coordinate 523 of WNWK01022901.1, forward strand.
CTCCTGTCCATCTCTCTTTCCTCCTTTTGTCTCTGTACCCTCTCTTTCAGTTTCTGTCTTTCTTCCCGTGTTCTGTCACGGTCAGATACACCCTCCGGTACTCTGACATATCCCTTAGTCTTGCTTTCTCCTGCAGGATTCTGTTTCGAGTCAATTCTGCTTTGAAAATTACTTTGACTGGCCGGATTCTTCCTCTTGCAAACCCCTATTCTCAGAAAATTTGCCAGCTGGGTCATGTCATCTTCTCCTATTGTTTCATGATGTTTTCAATCGCATTTTTCTCCCTTGTCTTCTTGCTTCATAAGTTTTCCCTCAGCTTCCTGGAGCCCATAAACAAAGACTGATCTCTCTTTCATTCTCCCACTGCCTATCCCTATGTAACCCTGATTCGATTTAGTTGCCTCCATTGCAGCTTTCCTTTCTTCAATATCTTCACTGTCTGTTATTCCTTGGCCCAGTGGCTGTCGCTTTCCTTCTTAACTTTCCTTGTGCACTGCTGTGGTCTGTTAGGGCTTCTACATATAGCTTAGCTCTCCCTTTACTACACTCCCCTCGATTGTTCCTGATGTGATCCTTTCGGCTCCGATGGTCTGATAGGGCCTCTGCATACAGTTTCCTCCTTCTCTACAGCCTCTTCTTGTGACTGAGGTAGCAGTTTCTGATACCATGTCCACATTGCTTTTTGGTTCTTTAGGCGTTTCAAATTTTTCAGTTCCTCTTCTAACTCTGTATCTTAGCCTCTGCTGTTGTGACTTGCTTCTCCCACTTCCTGAGCTATCCTCTCCTCCATTATCTTGCTTTCTGCAGCTATCCTCTCCTCCATTATCTTGCTTTCTGCAGCTATCCTCTCCTCCATTATCTTGCTTTCTGCAGCTATCCTCTCCTCCATTTCTGCTAAGCTCCTCTAGCTTTCTCACTATCCTCTCTCATTATCTCATGCTTCGCACTTCCTCTCCTCCATTTCATGCTAAGCTCTCTGCTTCCTTCCCACTCAGTTCCTTTCGTAGCTCTGCCCAATCTTCCTTTGCAGACTCATCCTCCAGTCCCCAGTTTTCTGTCCTGCTCTCTGGAACCCCATTTTTTTATTTTTAAGATGCCACAGAGTGAAAAACTATGTACAGTGGACCCTCGGTTACGAAATTAATCTGGTCCAGGAGCTATTACTTAATCTGAATCTTTCGTTATCTGAAACCTTATTTCCCATAGAAATAATGTAAATACAATTAATTCGTTCCACAAAAAATAATCACTCAAAAAACAAACAATAACATTTACTTACCTTTATTGAAGAGTTGCAGGCATCTGGAAGGTAGAGTTGCTGACAGGGGCAGGGTGTTAATGGTTGAAAGGAATCTCCTCCAAAGGACTTCAGGTAACAAGTCCCTCTCTGGGGTTACTTACCTTCTTTTTCTTTTTAATGCATGCCTGCTACACTCCCTGCATGCCTGCTACACTCCCTGCATGCCTGCTACACTCCCTGCATGCCTGCTACACTCCCTGCATGCCTGCTACACTCCCTGCATGCCTGCTACACTCCCTGCATGCCTGCTACACTCCCTGCATGCCTGCTACACTCCCTGCATGCCTGCTACACTCCCTGCATGCCAGCTACCTCCTGCATGCCTGCTACACTCCCTGCATGCCTGCTACACTCCCTGCATGCTTGCTACATGCCTGCATGCTTGCTACATGCCTGCATGCTGCCACTCCCTGCATGCCTGCTGGCACCTGCATGGCCTGCTACACTCCCTGCATGCCTGACACTCCTGCATGCCTGCTACACCCCTGCATGCCTGCTACACTCCCTGCATGCCTGCTACACTCCCTGCATGCCTGCTACACTCCCTGCATGCCTGCTACCACTGGGGTGCCACTAGGAAGCTTCTTTGGACCCATGGTGACTTATTTCACAGTGACAATCACTAAACCACCAAAAAAGACACCAAATATATTGTGAATCTTTGAAAGAGTGCGCTAGGTAATGTTCTCTCAATGGTAAACAACGCTTCACTGCGTCCTCGCTACGCGGGAGCAGGCGGACACGTCTAATACCTTTGGTAACCGAGGAATTTTTCGCTAACCGATTACGAAAAAAGCTTACATTTTCCGAAGCTTAAGTTAACGGAACCTTTTGTTAACCGAGGGTCCACTATATTTCTGTGTGGTTGTTTTGTGGTGTGATTGCCTGAGTATTTGTGTGAGGGGTGGAGGGAGGGAGAGGAGAAACTGGAGACAGTGGGGAAATGGAAGAGAGGTGAGGAGGGGAAAAGAGGGGGGATTATGTGGAGAGAGTGAAGCAGGGAGAAGCAGAGGTGGAGAGAGAATGGGACAGGGAGAGGGGAAGGAGGTGGGTGGGGAGGGAGCAGGGGGAAAGAGTGTGTGTGGGCCTGTGTGTGTGTTAGTTTTGTGTGTGTGTTGTGTTGTTTGTGTGTTGTTTTTGGTGTGTGTGTTAGTGTTTGTGTGTTGTGTGTGTGTTAGTTTTTGTGTGTGTGTGTGTTGAGTTTTTGTGTGTGTGTGTGTTGTTGTGTGTTGTGTGTGTGTGTTGTTTGTTGTGTGTGTGTGTGTGTGTGTTGTGGGTTAGTTTGTGTGTGTGTGTGTGTGTTAGTTTTGTGTGTGTGTGTGTGTGTGTTGTTTTGTTTTTGTGTGTGTGTGTTAGGTTGTGTGTGTGTGGTGTGTGTTTTGTGTGTTAGTTTTTGTGTGTGTGTGTGTGTGTTAGTTTTGTGTGTGTGTGTGTGTTAGTTTGTGTGTGTTTGTGTGTTGTGTTAGTTGTGTGTGTTGTTGTGTGTGTGTGTTAGTTTTGTGTGTGTGTGTGTGTTAGTTTGTGTGTGTGTGTGTGTGTTAGTTTTGTGTGTGTGTGTGTGTGTTGTGTTTGTGTGTGTGTGTGTGTGTTAGTTTGTGTGTGTGTAGTTTTGTGTGTGTGTGTGTTAGTTTTGTGTGTGTGTGTGTTTGTGTTTAGTTTGTGTGTGTGTGTGTGTTAGTTGTTGTGTGTGTGTGTGTGTGTGTGTTAGTTTTTGTGTGTGTGTGTGTTAGTTTGTGTGTGTGTGTTAGTTTTTGTGTGTGTGTGTGTGTGTGTTAGTTTTGTGTGTGTGTGTGTGTGTGTTAGTTTGTGTGTGTGTTAGTTGTGTGTGTGTGTTAGTTTGTGTGTGTGTGTGTTAGTTTTGTGTGTGTGTGTTAGTTTGTGTGTGTGTGTATTAGTTTTGTGTGTGTGTGTGTAGTTTTGTGTGTGTGTGTGTATGGATGTGTGTGTATGTATGTGTGTGTACTCACCTAATTGTACTCACTCTAATGTGGTTGCAGGGGTCGAGACTCAGCTCCTGGCCCTGCCTCTTCGCTGTCTGCTACTGGGTCTCTGCCTCCTGCTCCATGAGCTTTATCATACCTTGTCTTAAAACTATGTATGGTTCCTGCCTCCACTATATCATTCTCTAGACTATTCCACTTCCTGACTACTCTGTGGCTGAAGAAATGCTTCCTGACATCCCTTTGACTCATCTGAGTCTTCAGCTTCCAGTTGTGTCCCCTTGTTTCTGTGTTCCTCTCTGAAACATCCTGTCACTGTCTACCTTGTCAATTCCCGCAGTTTTTTGTATGTCGTTATCATGTCTCCTCTGACCCTTCTTTCCTCCAGTGTTGTTAGTCCTATTTCCCTCAATCTTTCTTCATAAGACAGACCCCTGAGTTGTGGAACTAACCTTGTCGCAAACCTTTGCACTTTCTCTAGTTTCTTTACGTGCTTGACCAGGTGTGGGTTCCAGACTGGTGCTGCATATTCTAGTATGGGCCTGACGTACACGGTATACAGTGTCTTGAACGATTCCTTGTAAAGGTAACGGAACGCTAATCGTAGGTTTGCCAGTCGCCCATATGCTGCCGCATATGGTGTGTATGTATGTGTATGTATATGTGTGTGTATGTATGTGTGTGTGTGGGTTGTGTGAAAAGTAGTGATGAAATTGTGTGTTATGGTGTATGGGTGTGTATGTAGAGTTTGCGAGTGACACGTCGTCTGCAGTGCTTCTCTACCTGGCCTGACCTGACACACCTGGCGTACCAGTTAATGTGTGTGTGTGTGTGTGTACTCACCTAGTTGTACTCACCTAGTTGTGGTTGCAGGGGTCGATTCATAGCTCCTGGCCCCGCCTCTTCACTGGCCGCTACTGGGTCACTCTCCCTGCGCCATGAGCTTTATCATACCTCTTCTTAAAGCTATGTATGGAGCCTGCTTCCACTACATCACTTCCTAAACTATTCCACTTCCCGAAAACTCTGTGACTGAAGAAATACTTCCTAGCATCTCTGTGATTCATCTGAGTCTTCAACTTCCAACTGTGTTCCCTTGTTGCTGTGTCCCGTCTCTGGAACATTCTGTCTCGGTCCACTTTGTCAATTCCTCTCAGTATCTTATATGTTGTTATCATGTCCCCCCTATCTCTCCTGTCCTCCAGTGTCGTCAGGTCGATTTCCCTTAACCTCTCCTCATAGGACATACCCCTCAGCTCCGGGACTAGTCTTGTTGCAAACCTTTGCACTTTCTCGAGCTTCTTCACGTGCTTGGCTAGGTGTGGGTTCCAAACTGGTGCTGCATACTCCAGTATGGGCCTAACGTATACAGTCTACAGGGTCCTGAACGACTCTTTATTAAGATGTCGGAATGCTGTTCTTAGGTTTACTAGGCGCCCATATGCTGCAGCAGTTATTTGGTTGATGTGCGCCTCAGGAGATGTACCTGGTGTTATACTCACCCCAAGGTATTTTTCCTTGATTGAAGTTTGCAGTCTCTGGCCCCCTAGGCTGTACTCCATCTGCGGTCTTCTTTGCCCTTCCCCAATCTTCATGACTTTGCACATGGTGGTGTTGAACTCAAGGATCCAATTGCTGGACCAGGCTTGCAGCATGTCCAGATCCCTTTGTAGTTCTGCCTGGTCCTCGTCCGACTGAATTCTTCTCATCAACTTCACATCATCTGCAAACAGGGACACTTCGGAGTCTATTCCTTCCGTCATGTCGTTCAGAAATACCAGAAACAGCACTGGTCCCAGGACTGACCCCTGTGGAACCCCACTCGTCACCGTCGGCCACTCTGACACCTCACCACGTACCATGACTCGCTGCTGTGTGTGTGTGTGTGTGTGTGTGTTTGTGTGTGTGTATGTGTGTGTGTGTGTGTGTGTGTGTGTGTGTGTGTGTGTGTGTGTGTGGAACTATATGTGTGTGGATTTATTGTGTGAAAAGTAGTGGTGAAATTGTGTTATGATGTATGAGTGTGTATGTATGTGTGTATGTGGGGTCTGCAAGTAACATGTAGTCTACAGTGCTCTTCTACCTGGCCTGACCTGACACACCTAATCTGCCAGTTAATGTATTCTATGATTCACCTGTCTGCTTGCCCTTTTCTACTAGAAATTACCAATTGCTATTTATTACCTAGTACTTGATATCCTATTCCTTATCTTACTATGAGAGTTGACCGTTCACAAACAGCTTAGCGGTTAGGTAATTGGAACTTACACCCGACACCCCGAAAACCACGCATAGGTGAATACCTGCGATGCGATGCAGCTTCTCCAGCGTGTAGTATCCTGTAGATTGTCCAAATCGATGTGATGTTCTGGCGTATATCCACTTTCGTTTCTTGTCGATATATAATATAACCTATTCACTGTATTTCTTTCACTTGTCACATTTATTTCACTTTATTATCTAGGGTGACACACGTGGCAACGTCGCCTGGAGCACACTAGGCCCACTCTGGCCCCGCCACCAAATATTTATTTCTAGTTCACTTATAAAATTGTGGCTCTCCCCACACTTATGTGGCTCAGGGCAACACGTAAATCGCTTCAAGGGTTGTTCACTACCCTGACACACTTGATAACCCCTGCATTACCCTTGTGTAGCCCTCAAAAACACTTATATTCACAGAGCCCTACAAGTTGTGACTAGCCCACGTGGCGTCCCTACTGTGTGTATGTGTGTGTGTGTGTGTAGTCACCCACCTACTCATATATGGTTACGAATTCACTGTAATATTACAAAATTAACCGTAGATGAGGCTGCCTAACATCGACCAGTAGGCCTCTGCCTAACATGGGCCAGTAGGCCTCTGCCTAACATAGGCCAGTAGGCCTCTACCTAACATGGGCCAGTAGGCCTCTGGCTAACATGGGCCAGTAGGCCTCCTGCAGTGCTCTTCCATTCTTTGCTTCCTAGAATTCCCCCTTGCAAATAAACCTAAACTCAAAACTTAGCGTACAACAAAACGTTTAAAATCTACCACTGTCAGCAACGAACTGAAACCCCAACGAAATTATACGAACAAGCAACGAATACGTTAGTTCCTTGAATAACGGAGGTAGATTATGAGTGGGGGTATGGGGGGCGAGGTTAGGAAATAGAACAACAAAAGCCAGCATGATGGTGACCATGGTGGACCATGACAGTGAGTTATGGCCTCACCATCATGGTGTTGTATGGTGGGAAATTCACCTGCATAGCAATACTGTGGGAAAATTTCCTCTCTCGTGGGAATATATCGCGAGCAGAGGAAAGCCAACTCATTTTGCCTCATGGCTGTGTCGGGATATTGCTGCGAGAGTGGGGGAGGGTGTGGGAGAGTGAGGGAGGGTGTGGGAGAGTGATGGAGGGTGTGGGAGATAGATGGATGGTGTGGGAGAGTGAGAGAGGGTGATGGAGAGTGAGGGAGAGTGATGGAGGGTGTGAGAGAGTGAGGGGAGGGGAGGTGAGGGAGGGTGTGAGGGAGGGAAGGGGAGAGAGAGTGAGCTAGGGTGAGAGAGAAAGAGGTAAAATGAAGAGGAGATATGTTTACGACTTGCAAAATCTTTTGAGAGTGAATTAAGAGGACCAGGAACAAGGGAAACAGGTGGAAGCTGAAGACACGGATGAACCATAGGACTGTCAGGAAGTATTTCGTTAGGATGGTTGAAGAGTGGAGTGACTTGGACGAGACAGTGGTGAAGGTTTACAATAGCTTCAAGAGTAGATATGATAAAATACAAGATGTCAGTGTTGAGATCATGCTGGTCTAAGATGGTAGGCCAGGAGCTGTGTCTCAACACCCGCAAATATAACCCAGTGAGTGTATACACACAACCATCTTGAAAGACAATTTATTTTGTAATATTTTCTTCTTCTTTCATTATTGGGTAAAAATAATCGCAACTTAGAGTTCAAACTTAGCTAAGTTAGTTTAAAGCTTTTGGTGTTTTCTAGCAGGAATAAGCTTTTTTTCTTATTTAGCGAGTCCAGCTTATGCTTAAAACTTAAGCTCATCTCTCAGCTTTTCCAAGATGGTAAGATTTACTGATGTGGATATAATATTACCTAGGTTCTGGGTGTAATATTCTCTAGGTTCCTGGTGTAATATTCCCTAGGTTCTGGGTGTAATATTCTCTAGGTTCCTGGTGTAATATTCCCTAGGTTCCTGGTGTAATATTCTCTAGGTTCCTGGTGTAATATTCCCTAGGTTCTGAGTGTAATATTCCCTAGGTTCTGGATGTAATATTCCCTAGGTTCTGGGTGTAATATTCTCTAGGTTCTGGGTGTAATATTCCCTAGGTTCTGGGTGTAATATTCCCTGGGTTCTGGATGTAATATTCCCTAGGTTCTGGGTGTAATATTCTCTAGGTTCTGGGTGTAATATTCTCTAGGTTGTGAGTGTAATATTCTCTAGGTTCCGGGTGTAATATTTTCTAGGTTCTAGGTGTAATATTCTCTAGGTTCTGGGTGTAATATTCTCTAGGTTGTGAGTGTAATATTCTCTAGGTTCTGGGTGTAATATTCTCTAGGTTCTGGGTGTAATATTCTCTAGGTTCCAGATGTAATATTCTCTAGGTTCTGGGTATAATATTCTCTAGGTTCTGGGTGTAATATTCTCTAGGTTCTGGGTGTAATATTCTCTAGGTTCCAGATGTAATATTCTCTAGGTTCTGGGTATAATATTCTCTAGGTTCTGGGTGTAATATTCTCTAGGTTCCGGGTGTAATATTCTCTAGGTTCTGGGTGTAATATTCTCTAGGTTCTGGGTGTAATATTCTCTAGGTTCCGGGTGTAATATTCTCTAGGTTGTGAGTGTAATATTCTCTAGGTTCTGGGTGTAATATTCTCTAGGTTCTGGGTGTAATATTCTCTAGGTTCTGGGTGTAATATTCTCTAGGTTCCGGGTGTAATATTCTCTAGGTTGTGAGTGTAATATTCTCTAGGTTGTGAGTGTAATATTCTCTAGGTTGTGAGTGTAATATTCCCCATGAATATAATAATAATAATAATAATAATAATAATAATAATAATAATAATAATAATAATAATAATAATAATAATAATAATAATAATAATAATAATAATAGAAGTGACACAGGTGGTAGGAAGAAGCTTCATAGGCTGAGTAAGTCAGGTGAAAAAGATGGTAATATAAAAGCAGTGTAAGAAGCCTATTGGCTTATGGTGGTGCCCAGAAGACGTGTATATTGTCTACAAATATATTGCTATTGATAACTAACGCAGTGTACACTTATTGTAGCCAGCTGACCCAGTGGCTAGCGCGTTGGTCTGGAGTTCTATGACTGACCGCGGGTTCTATCCCCACCCCTGGTATGGTTTGTTTACAATCGTGTCATTACGATTTCTTGAGTCATGACACAGGTTCTGTTTGGACAATCTCTTGAGGAACATAAATATACTCTTAGATACGGTCGAGAGAACTTGGCTCTCTTGTACCCGATATATTTCAGCCATCAGTGAGATGCTGCTTCAGGAGGAACAGTACTGAATCCTACACAGTATCGTAACTACAGGACTTTACAGAACATCGTAGGTACAAAACATAGTTACGACATCGTAAGTACAAGACTTGGCAAAACATCGCAGGTTCAAGACAGCCACGACATCGTAACTACAAGATATACAAAACATCGCAGGTACAAGACATAGTTACGACATCGTAAGTACAAGACTTGGCAAAACATTGCAGGTACAAGCTACGACATCTTAAGAACGTGACGTAGTTGCAAAATCTTACAAGTAATTTCCTCGTAATATAAAAATTTTGACTCTCGTCCCACATCTTGTTGGGTCCCCAAAAATATTCCTTGCCTAGTTTTTCACATCTTTTCATGAATTTGTAAGAGGTTATCAGGTAACTTCTCTTGTTCTATCACGCCTCGTGTGTGAGCCTAGCTGCTGTCTTGCCCCCACTGGGAAAGCTGTTTTGACGCCACTGTCACCTGTAGTAGACACCTGCTGCTGTCTTGCCCCCACTGGGAAAGCTGTTTTGACACCACTGTCACCTGTAGTAGACACCTGCTGCTGTCTTGCCCCCACTGGGAAAGCTGTTTTGACGCCACTGTCACCTGTAGTAGACACCTGCTGCTGTCTTGCCCCCCACTGGGAAAGCTGTTTTGACACCACTGTCACCTGTAGTAGACACCTGCTGCTGTCTTGCCCCCACTGGGAAAGCTGTTTTGACGCCACTGTCACCTGTAGTAGACACCTGCTGCTGTCTTGCCCCCACTGGGAAAGCTGTTTTGACGCCACTGTCACCTGTAGTAGACACCTGCTGCTGTCTTGCCCCCACTGGGAAAGCTGTTTTGACGCCACTGTCACCTGTAGTAGACACCTGCTGCTGTCTTGCCCCCCCACTGGGAAGGCTGTTTTGACGCCACTGTCACCTGTAGTAGACACCTGCTGCTGTCTTGCCCCCACTGGGAAAGCTGTTTTGACTCCACTGTCACCTGTAGTAGACACCTGCTGCTGTCTTTCCCCACTGGGAAAGCTGTTTTGACTCCACTGTCACCTGTAGTAGACACCTGCTACTGTCTTGCCCCACTGGGAAGCTGTTTTGACCCACTGTCACCTGTAGTAGACACCTGCTGCTGTCTTGCCCCACTGGGAAAGCTGTTTTGACGCCACTGTCACCTGTAGTAGACACCTGCTGCTGTCTTGCCCCCACTGGGAAAGCTGTTTTGACGCCACTGTCACCTGTAGTAGACACCTGCTGCTGTCTTGCCCCCACTGGGAAAGCTGTTTTGACGCCACTGTCACCTCTAGTAGACACCTGCAGCTGTCTTGCCCCCACTGGGAAAGCTGTTTTGACGCCACTGTCACCTGTAGTAGACACCTGCTACTGTCTTGCCCCCACTGGGAAAGCTGTTTTGACGCCACTGTCACCTGTAGTAGACACCTGCTGCTTCTTGCCCCCTGGGAAAGCTGTTTTGACGCCACTGTCACCTGTAGTAGACACCTGCTGCTGTCTTGCCCCCACTGGGAAGGCTGTTTTGACGCCACTGTCACCTGTAGTAGACACCTGCTGCTGTCTTGCCCCACTGGGAAAGCTGTTTTGACTCCACTGTCACCTGTAGTAGACACCTGCTGCTGTCTTGCCCCACTGGGAAAGCTGTTTTGACTCCACTGTCACCTGTAGTAGACACCTGCTCTGTCTTGCCCCACTGGGAAAGCTGTTTTGACGCCACTGTCACCTGTAGTAGACACCTGCTGCTGTCTTGCCCCCACTGGGAAAGCTGTTTTGACGCCACTGTCACCTGTAGTAGACACCTGCTGCTGTCTTGCCCCCACTGGGAAAGCTGTTTTGACGCCACTGTCACCTCTAGTAGACACCTGCAGCTGTCTTGCCCCCACTGGGAAAGCTGTTTTGACGCCACTGTCACCTGTAGTAGACACCTGCTGCTGTCTTTCCCCCACTGAGAAAGACATTATAGCTGTCTAGACGCCACTGTGACCTGCAGTAGACACCTGTTGCTGTCATGCTGCCACTGGGAAAGCTGTCTTGACGCCACTGTGACCTGTAATAGACACCCGTCTATACGATACTCTACATTAGACACTTGTCTAGTCATCGGTAAGAAAGACAATAGACACGCCTCTATTGCTCCATCTATTGTTGCGTGTTGTTCCACCGAACATCGTGTTTATGCTCTCTCTCTCTCTCTCTCTCTCTCTCTCTCTCTCTCTCTCTCTCTCTCTCTCTCTCTCTCTCTCTCTCTCTCTCTCTCTCTCTCTCTCTCTCTCTCTCTCCCTCCCTCCCTCCAACAAATCACTCACTGTTGACACACTCTTCCATCACACAAGCCACATATATTGACACTTGATGGTTCGTCAGTGTTGCATGTTTGCAACACCTGACCAACACACACACACGCGCACATTTATTTGTACAACTGTTAAATAAATGCAGAAATATATATTAGCAATTATTGCCTAATGAGTTCACAGGTTAAACTCTTAATTACCACAGGTAAGCTTTTGTGAATGTATAATAATAATAGTCGTAGTAGTAGTAGTAATATAAGATAATTATTATTTCTACATGATACAACTTATACAGACCATAGCTGACATCAGTGACGTACTACTGTATACAAATTCTCTTGTTACGCAGAGTATTTCCGGCAAATTAGGTCAATTCTATCCCCAGGATGCGACCCACACCAGTCCACTAACACCCAGGTACCTATTTTACTGCTAGGCGAACAGGGGCCAGCAGGTGTAAGGTGACTAACACCCAGGTACCTACTTAGTGCTAGGTGAACAGTGACAATAGGTGTCTTAAGGAAACACGTCCTAATGTTTCCACCCGTACTAGGAATCGAACCACGGACTTCAGTGTGTGAGTTGAGTGCGCTACCAACCCAGCCACGGGACGCCTTAAATATACACTCTCTCTGCTAATTCTTACTTATTTTCCCTTCTTAGAACTATATTCCAACTACTTTAATATTTCCCTCCGAATACCAGGTATTTTCTCTCTCTCTCTCTCTCTCTCTCTCTCTCTCTCTCTCTCTCTCTCTCTCTCTCTCTCTCTCTCTCCCCTTTTCATTTTCCTAGCGCCCCATCCCCTCTCATTCTCTCATCAAGCCTTTCTACCTTCAGTATGTCTCTATTGATCTCTCTCTCTCTCTCTCTCTCTCTCTCTCTCTCTCTCTCTCTCTCTCAGTGCCTGAGAAGTAAGCTTGAAGGGCGCGGTCATCAGCTCTTCTGAGAGAGAGAGAGAGAGATAGAGAGATTAAATATAGTGCACTACCTGTAGATAGTAAAGCTGAAGGCTCTCTGCCCACCTTGTTGACTTGAAGAACTGTGGGGAGATACAACAATGTGATAAAAAATACTTCTGGACATAATAGAGTACTACAACTGCTACTACTACTAATAATAATACTACTGTTATTGCTACATCTACTACCACTACCATCACCACCACTACTATGACTACTACTATTGCTATACACCTCTCAGTATATGTATATTGAGAGATATACACCTCTCAGTGTACATACACTGAGAGATATACACCTCTCAGTGTGTATACTGAGAGGTATACACTTCTCATTGTATTTACAATAAGAGATATACCCTTCTCGGTGTATGTACACTGAGAGATATACACCTGTCTGTATATGTAGGCTAAAAGATATACACCTCTGTGTGTGTGTGTAGGCTAAGAGATGTACACCTCTGTGTGTATGTTTCTCAGTGTGTATACACACAGAGAGTTGACATTAAGCACCAAGTATTAAATCATTTCTAACTGGTTGTGTACAGGTGACATGCAGCAGCCTTAACAACCCTCGTGTAGTAGATAGGTTTGAAATCTCGAGTACCAGTGTACTCAAAGACAGCGAGATTTGAGTGAACCTTTACTTCCAAGCTGAGAGATGAACAGCTAGAGTGAACCAGTGTTCAGCAGCCTTTTGAACACCCAGCTGTTATGACCAGCAGTTAGCAGCTACACTGTCTAGCAAATGTAGTGACACCACCTAGAACTGTGTTAGTGTATCAGTCCCTTACTAGTGCCAGAGTACATACTGTATATATATATATATATATATATATATATATATATATATATATATATATATATATATATATATATATATATATATATATATATATATATATATATTTAATTAAAACATCAGCCGATTCCCACCAAGGCAGGGTTGCCCGAAAAGAAAAACTTTCATCATCATTCACTCCATCACTGTCTTGCCAAAGGGGTGCTTTACACTACAGTTATAAAACTGCAACATTAACACCCCTCCTTCATAGCGCAGACACCGTACTTTCCACCTCCAGGACTCAAGTCCGGCCTGACGGTTTCCCTGAATCCCTTCATAAATGTTACTTTGCTCACACTCCAACAGCACGTCAAATATTAAAAACGATTTGTCTCCATTCACTCCTATCAAATACGCTCACACATGCTTGCTGGAAGTCCAAGCCCCTCGCACACAAAACCTCCTTTACCCCCTCCCTCCAACCTTTCCTAGGCCGACCCCTACCCCGCCTTCCCTCCACTACAGATTTATACACTCTCGAAGTCATTCTGTCTCGTTCCATTCTCTCTACATGTCCGAACCACCTCAACAACCCCTCCTCAGCTCTCTGGATAATAGTTTTAGTAATCCCGCACCTCCTCCTAATTTCCAAACTCCGAATTCTCTGCATTATATTCACACCACACATTGACCTCAGACATGACATCTCCACTGCCTCCAGCCTTCTCCTCGTTGCAACATTCATCACCCATGCTTCACACCCATATAAGACTATATCCCCACCTGCTTTTAACATTTCTATCTTTATCCCATCAATCCCAGCTGCCTTACCCCCTTTCATTCTACCCATTGCCTCACGAACTTCCCCCACACTCACAACTGGCTCTTCCACACTCCTACAAGATGTTATTCCTCCTTCCCCTATACACGAAATCACAGCTTCCCTGTCTTCATCTACAATTCACAACTCCTCAAAATATTCCCTCCATCTTCCCGATACCTCTAACTCTCCATTTAATAACTCTCCTCTCCTATTTTTAACTGTCACATCCATTTGTTCCCTAGGCTTCCTCAACTTATTAATCTCACTCCAAAACTTTTTCTTATTTTCAACAAAATTTGTTGATAACATCTCACCCACTCTCTCATTTGCTCTCCTTTTACATTGCTTCACCACTCTCTTAACCTCTCTTTTTCTCTCCATATACTCTTCCCTCCTTGCATCACTTCTACTTTGTAAAAACCTCTCATATGCTAACTTTTTCTCCCTTACTACTCTCTTTACATCATCATTCCACCAATCGCTCTTCTTCCCTCCTGCACCCACTTTCCTGTAACCACAAACTTCTGCTGAACACTCTAACACTACATTTTTAAATCTACCCCATACATCTTCGACCCCATTGCCTACACTCTCACTATCCCATCTATCCTCCAATAGTTGTTTATATCTTACCCTAACTGCCTCCTCTTTTAGTTTATAAACCTTCACCTCTCTCTTACTTACTGCTTCTATTTCCTTGTATCCCATCTACCTTTTACTCCCACTGTAGCTATAACTAAAAAGTGATCTGATATATCTGTGGCCCCTCTATAAACATGTACATCCTGAAGTCTACTCAACAGTCTTTTATCTACCAATACGTAGTCCAACAAACTACTGTCATTACGCCCTACATCATATCTTGTATACATATTTATCCTCTTTTTCTTAAAATATGTATTACCTATAACTAAACCCTTTTCTATACAAAGTTCAATCAAAGGGCTCCCATTATCATTTACACATGGTACCCCAAACTTACCTACCACACCCTCTCTACATGTTTCTCCTACTTTAGCATTTAGGTCCCCTACCACAATTACTCTCTTCTATACATTCGCTTAACATCTCCCAAAATCTCTCTCTCTCCTCTACACTCCTCTCTTCTCCAGGTGCATACACGCTTATTATGACCCACTTTTCGCATCCGACCCTTATTTTAATCCACATAATCCTTGAATTTACACATTTATATTCCCTCTTCCATAACTGATCCTTCAACATTATTGCTACCCCTTCCTTAGCTCTAACTCTCTCAGATACTCCTCACTTAATCCCATTTATTTCTCCCCACTGAAACTCGCCTACCCCCTTCAGCTTTGTTTCGCTTAGGGCCAGGACATCCAACTTCTTTTCATTCATAACATCAGCAATCATCTCTTTCTTATCATCCGCACTACATCCACGCTCATTCAGACAACCCAGTTTTATAAAGTTTTTCTTCTTCTCTTTTTAGTAAATGTGTACAGGAGAAGGGGTTACTAGCCCATATATATATATATATATATATATACATGTATATATATATATATATATATATATATATATATATATATATATATATATATATATATATATATATATATATATATATATATATATATATATATATATATATATATATATATATATATATATATATATATATATATAGTAGCTTGGCACAAGCTAAGAGTCGAAATTTTGATTAAAAAAATCTTGCATTGGAGAGAAAGTGTCATTGTAGTCTGGAAGTGTAACCTGGAACATTAGCTTGGAACATTGGTCTGGAACAGTAGCAGCAGGGAAGACCAATATGAGGAGGAATCAGCAGGCAGGTCAGGCCTCAGCAGGCGAGTGCAGGAAACACAGCAGGCGAGTGCAGGCAACACAGCAGTGTTGGTCATGTGATGTTTGGTTATTGCTAGTTCAGGTATAAGGCTTTGTTTTGCATGTGTGGTTGTTAGTGTAGACCAGTGTGGTTGTTAGTGTAGACCAGTGTGGTTGTTAGTGTAAACCAGTGTGGTTGTTAGTGTAGACCAGTGTGGTTGTTAGTGTAGACCAGTGTGGTTGTTAGTGTAGACCAGTGTGGTTGTTAGTGTAGACCAGTGTGGTTGTTAGTGTAGACCAGTGTGGTTGTTAGTGTAGACCAGTGTGGTTGTTAGTGTAGACCAGTGTGGTTGTTAGTGTAGACCAGTGTGGTTGTTAGTGTAAACCAGTGTGGTTGTTAGTGTAGACCAGTGTGGTTGTTAGTGTAGACCAGTGTGGTTGTTAGTGTAGATCAGTGTGGTTGTTAGTGTAGACCAGTGTGGTTGTTAGTGTAGACCAGTGTGGTTGTTAGTGTAGACCAGTGTGGTTGTTAGTGTAGACCAGTGTGGTTGTTAGTGTAGACCAGTGTGGTTGTTAGTGTAGACCAGTGTGGTTGTTAGTGTAGACCAGTGTGGTTGTTAGTGTAGACCAGTGTGGTTGTTAGTGTAGACCAGTGTGGTTGTTAGTGTAGACCAGTGTGGTTGTTAGTGTAGACCAGTGTGGTTGTTAGTGTAGACCAGTGTGGTTGTTAGTGTAGACCAGTGTGGTTGTTAGTGTAGACCAGTGTGGTTGTTGTAGTCTGACATACTGCTGTGACGTGTATGGTATGGCAGTACCTCTTGTACAAAGTTATATAAGAATTATTTTTGTAGGGTGTTGATGCATTATTTCGAGCGATATTGCTTGAGCAGAGCTGCAGTGAGCTGGGTATTGATGTTGTGTTGAGCTGCTGTTGGGAATCACCACTCCTGATGATTCCTGATCATCTCAGTGCATGAGATTGTCTGAGAAATTAATCTCAGCAAGATCGTTGAGGCGGAATAGTTTGTTGATGAATGTGTTGGAGGTTCCAGAGTTTGTTGCTTGTGGACATAAGTTAGGTAAGTTAGTGCCTCCCTGGGTACTACATCTTAGAAGATTGATGTTAGGACCACTACAGCTGTTGTTGTAGTCATGACGGTGGGTTATTTGGTATCCTGCAAGATTTTTTGAATATCTGCATGACTACAGTTCTTTTCCTGCACACGAGGTGGAGAGGTAAGCTAGTGGAAGGCCTCGGTCAGATGACCAAAAGCTCCAGCTGTGGTTCATCATATGACTAAGACCCGCTTCATGAAACACTTGTCCTTTTTCCTGACAAACCTTACCTAACCTAACTCTCCTGGCCTCACACTGAGCACTTCCGGTTATTTTACACTGGGTGTTCCAGGGGTCAACGCCCCCGCGGCCCGGTCCATGACCAGGCCTCCTGGTGACAGGAGCTGCATCATGGTGTTCATGCTTCATATATATACAGTACTTGGGGTTGAGAGCCTCCCACCTTCTTCAGTAGCTTCTACCATCATTATCTCTTCAAGTGTTAGTACCGAGTTCTTCCTCTAGTAAGCTGCCTGGTGGAGACGGTACAGCGTCCCACTCTCAGTACCGAATTCTTCCTCTAGTAATCTGGTTGGTGGAGACGGTACAGTGTCCCGCTCTCAGTACCGAGTTCTTCCTCTAGTAATCTGGTTGGTGGAGACGGTACAGCGTCCCGCTCTCAGTACCGAGTTCTTCCTCTAGTAATCTGGTTGGTGGAGACGGTACAGCGTCCCGCTCTCAGTACCGAGTTCTTCCTCTAATAAGGTGGTTGGTGGAGACGGTACAGCGTCCCGCTCTCAGTACCGAGTTCTTCCTCTAATAAGGTGGTTGGTGGAGACGGTACAGCGTCCCGCTCTCAGTACCGAGTTCTTCCTCTAGTAATCTGGTTGGTGGAGACGGTACAGCGTCCCACTCTCAGTACCGAGTTCTTCCTCTAGTAATCTGGTTGGTGGAGACGGTACAGTGTCCCACTCTCAGTACCGAGTTCTTCCTCTAGTAATCTGGTTGGTGGAGACGGTACAGCGTCCCGCTCTCAGTACCGAGTTCTTCCTCTAGTAATCTGGTTGGTGGAGACGGTACAGCGTCCCACTCTCAGTACCGAGTTCTTCCTCTAGTAAGGTGGTTGGTGGAGACGGTACAGCGTCCCACTCTCAGTACCGAGTTCTTCCTCTAGTAAGGTGGTTGGTGGAGACGGTACAGCGTCCCGCTCTTAGTTGATTCTATGTTATTAATGTTGTATGTTATTAATTTACTTAATTTATCTCAGGAAATCTTTGTTCACTGAACAATAATTTTCGGATACAATTGTTCACTGAACACTTTACTGGTACACTTGTTCACTGAACACTTTTCCGGTACAATCGTTCACTGAACAACACTTTCCAGGTACAGTTGTTCATTGAACAACACTTTCCAGGTACAGTTGTTCACTGAACAGCAGTTTCCTGGTACAATTGTTCACTGAACAATTTCCAGGTACAGTTGTTCACTGAACAGCACTTTCCTGGTACAATTGTTCACTGAACAGCACTTTCCTGGTTCAATTGTTCACTGAACAGCACTTTCCTTGTACAATTGTTCAATGAACAGCACTCTCCTGGTTCAATTGTTCACTGAGTTTACTTTCCTGGTACAATTCTTCACTGAACAGCACTTTCCTGGTACAATTGCAATTTTCACTTCATAGAATTGAACAAATCCATGTTTTGTTTAATTGAAGAAGATTGTTTTGAAGATTTTGATAAATAATCCAGGTGACAGCAGGAGGAAGATGAAGAGGAACAAGAGGAAGAAGAAGAGGAGGAGGAGGAGGGAGAGGGGGAAGCGGAAGGGTGAGTGACATTAACATATGGAGTGGAGTGATAGTGGACCGTACACACTGTGGAATCCACACTGTATTCACAGTAGAATTGCCGTTCTCACAGCATACACTTTACGCTGAGGTAGTGTGGAAGAGACACTGTGTGTATTTGCAGTACTTACAATGTACACTATGCACTGTGGGAGGGTGGGAGACAGTGTATGTGTACTAGCCTTATACACTATACACACACACCTCAGCCTCTCTCACTGAAGTCTCTCAGCTCAGACTGACACTGCTGAAGTGTCTCAGCTCAGATTGACACAACTGAAGTGTCTCAGCTCAGACTGACACTATTGAAGTGTCTCAGCTCAGACTGACACTACTGAAGTGTCTCAGCTCAGACTGACACTATTGAAGTGTCTCAGCTCAGACTGACACTACTGAAGTGTCTCAGCTCAGACTGACACTATTGAAGTGTCTCAGCTCAGACTGACACTACTGAAGTGTCTCAGCTCAGACTGACACAACTGAAGTGTCTCAGCTCAGACTGACACTATTGAAGTGTCTCAGCTCAGACTGACACTACTGAAGTGTCTCAGCTCAGACTGACACTATTGAAGTGTCTCAGCTCAGACTGACACTACTGAAGTGTCTCAGCTCAGACTGACACAACTGAAGTGTCTCAGCTCAGACTGACACTATTGAAGTGTCTCAGCTCAGACTGACACTACTGAAGTGTCTCAGCTCAGACTGACACTACTGAAGTGTCTCAGCTCAGACTGACACTACTGAAGTGTCTCAGCTCAGACTGACACTACTGAAGTGTCTCAGATCAGACTGACACTACTGAAGTCTCTCAGCTCAGACTGTCATTACTGAAGTCTCTCAGCTCAGATTGTCATTACTGAAGTCTCTCTGCTCAGACTGACACTACTGAAGTCTCTCACCTCAGACTGACACTATGAAGTGTCTCAGCTCAGACTGTCATTACTGAAGTCTCTCAGCTCAGACTGACACTACTAAAGTCTCTCAGCTCAGACTGACACTACTGAAGTCCCTCAGCTCAAACTGACACTACTGAAGTGTCTCAGCTCAGACTGACACTACTGAAGTGTCTCAGCTCAGACTGACACTACTGAAGTGTCTCAGCTCAGACTGACACAACTGAAGTGTCTCAGCTCAGACTGACACTACTGAAGTGTCTCAGCTCAGACTGACACTACTGAAGTGTCTCAGCTCAGACTGACACAACTGAAGTGTCTCAGCTCAGACTGACACTACCGAAGTCTCTCAGCTCAGACTGTCATTACTGAAGTCTCTCAGCTCAGACTGACATTACTGAAGTCTCTCAGCTCAGACTGACACTACTGAACATGTGACTCATCCTGTTGATAGTATATACTTGGGAAACAGCTAGTTTTTGTTCCCACAGTGTAACTATCATATGTAGCAACACACTGCTGTTGTTCCCACAGTGTAACTATCATATGTAGCAACACACTGCTGTTGTTCCCACAGTGCAACTATCATATGTAGCAACACACTGCTGGTGTTCCCACAGTGTAACTATCATTTGTAGCAACACATTGCTGGTGTTCCCACAGTGTAACTATCATATGTAGCAACACTGCTGGTGTTCCCACAGTGTAACTATCATATATAGCAACACACTGCTGGTGTTCCCACAGTGTAACTATCATATATAGCAACACACTGCTGGTGTTCCCACTGTGTAACTATCATATGTAGCAACACACTGCTGGTGTTCCCACAGTGTAACTATCATATATAGCAACACATTGCTGGTTTCCAGTGTAACTAAAGTAACTATCTATCAACACCTGCTGGTGTTCCCACAGTGTAACTATCATATTAGCAACACACTGCTGGTGTTCCCACAGTGTAACTATCATATGTAGCAACACTGCTGGTGTTCCACAGTGACTATCATATGTAGCAACACACTGCTGGTGTTCCACTTGTAACTATCATATGTAGCAACACATTGCTGGTGTTCCCACAGTGTAACTATCATATGTAGCAACACACTGCTGGTGTTCCCACAGTGTAACTATCATATGTAGCAACACACTGCTGGTGTTCCCACAGTGTAACTATCATATGTAGCAACACACTGCTGGTGTTCCCACAGTGTAACTGTCATATATAGCAACACACTGCTAGTTTTCCCTCAGTGTAACTATCATATAACAACACACTGCTGGTGGTGTTTCCACAGTGTAACTATCATATATAGCAACACTCTGCTGGTGTTCCCACAGTGTAACTATCATATATAACAACACATTGCTGGTGTTCCCACATTGTAGCTATCATGTGTAGCAACACACTGCTGGTGTTCGCACAGTGTAACTATCTTATATAGCAACACATTGCTGGTGTTCCCACAGTGTAACTTTCATATATAGCAACACACTGCTCGTGTTCCCTGTAACTATCGATGTAGCAACACACTCTGGTGTTCCCCAGTGTAACATATTAGCAACAACTCTGTGTTCCACAGTTCTATCTTGTAGCAACACACTGCTGGTGTTCCTAACTATCTAGTAGCAACAATGCTGGTGTTCCACGTGTAATATCAATGTAGCAACACACTGCTGGTGTTCCCACAGTGTAACTATCATATATAGCAACAATGCTGGTGTTCCCAAGTGTAACTATCATATGTAGCAAACACTGCTGGTGTTCCACGTGTAACTATCATATTAGCAACACACTGCTGGTGTTCCCACAGTGTAACTATCATATTAGCAACACACTCTGGTGTTCCCACAGTGTAACTATCATATTAGAACACACTGCTGGTGTTCCACAGTGTAACTATCATATGTAGCACACACTGCTGGTGTTCCCATGACCTTATAGCAACACTGTAGCACATGTATCATATATAGCAACACACTGCTGGTGTTCCCACGTGTAACTATCTATTAGCACACTCTGTTTCCCCTTACTTCTATTGCACACTGCTGGTTTCCACAGTGTAAATATCATTGTAGCAACACAATGCTGTGTAACATGATTTAAACTGTGTTCCACAGTGTAACTCAATATGACAGTAGTGTAGGACTTGAACACATGCTGGTGTTCCCACAGTGTAACTATCTATATATGTTGTATATGCTTATAACACACTGTTCCCAATATGGGAAAAGGTGTTCCCACAGTGTAATATCTATGTAGCAACCATGCTGGTGTTCCACACATTATACGTATCTATGTAGCAACACACTGCTGGTGGTGTTCCCACAGTGTAAATATCATATGTAGCAACACAATGCTGGTGTTCCCACAGTGTAACTATCATATAGAATAGTGTAGCAGCACTCAGTGAGTGGGTAAGAGCGCTCAGCACTCTGTGCTAGCTGTCATGACCTTTATTGACACTCTCACACACTGTAAGCCACATGTCATTAATAGAAATGGTTCTATCTCTCTCTCTCTCTCTCTCTCTCTCTCTCTCTCTCTCTCTCTCTCTCTCTCTCTCTCTCTCTCCTTGCACAGAATTGTACAAGGTTAGGATAAGAGTTCCTATCTTTATTTACAAGTTAAGAGCTGTTGCCTACATCAGCTCATTTTAAAGCTATGTTACTGAGACATACAAATAGGGAAGAGGGTGAAGCTGGAGCCATCTGTGGGCCAGTGATGTCATTTGTTGA
>WNWK01022901.1:25000-31830 GCA_009830355.1 Cherax destructor
CCTCAGCCTGGAGAAGAGTTCAGCTCCATGGTCTGGAACAAGGTGATCAGTCCCTCAGCCTGGAGAAGAGTTCAGCATCATGGTCTCGAACAAGGTGGTCAGTCCCTCAGCCTGGAGAAGAGTTCAGCTCCATGGTCTGGAACAAGGTGGTCAGTCCCTCAGCCTGGAGAAGAGTTCAGCATCATGGTCTGGAACAAGGTGGTCAGTCCCTCAGCCTGGAGAAGAGTTCAGCATCATGGTCTGGAACAAGGTGGTCAGTTCCTCAGCCTGGAGAAGAGCTCAGCATCATGGTCTGGAACAAGGTGGTCAGTCCCTCAGCCTGGAGAAGAGTTCAGCTCCATGGTCTGGAACAAGGTGGTCAGTCCCTTAGCCTGGAGAAGAGTTTAGTTCCATGGTCTGGAACAAGGTGGTCTGTCCCTCAGCCTGGAGAAGAGTTCAGCTCCATGGTCTGGAACAAGGTGGTCAGTCCCTCAGCCTGGAGAAGAGTTCAGCATCATGGTCTGGAACAAGGTGGTCAGTCCCTCAGCCTGGAGAAGAGTTCACCTTCATGGTCTGGAACAAGGTGGTCAGTCCCTCAGCCTGGAGAAGAGTTCACCTCCATGGTCTGGAACAAGGTGGTCAGTCCCTCAGCCTGGAGAAGAGTTCAGCATCATGGTCTGGAACAAGGTGGTCAGTCCCTCAGCCTGGATAAGAGTTCAGCTCCATGGTCTGGAACAAGGTGGTCAGTCCCTTAGCCTGGAGAAGAGTTTAGTTCCATGGTCTGGAACAAGGTGGTCTGTCCCTCAGCCTGGAGAAGAGTTCAGCTCCATGGTCTGGAACAAGGTGGTCAGTCCCTCAGCCTGGAGAAGAGTTCAGCATCATGGTCTGGAACAAGGTGGTCAGTCCCTCAGCCTGGAGAAGAGTTCACCTTCATGGTCTGGAACAAGGTGGTCAGTCCCTCAGCCTGGAGAAGAGTTCACCTCCATGGTCTGGAACAAGGTGGTCAGTCCCTCAGCCTGGAGAAGAGTTCAGCATCATGGTCTGGAACAAGGTGGTCAGTCCCTCAGCCTGGAGAAGAGTTCACCTCCATGGTCTGGAACAAGGTGGTCAGTCCCTCAGCCTGGAGAAGAGTTCAGCATCATGGTCTGGAACAAGGTGGTCAGTCCCTCAGCCTGGAGAAGAGTTCAGCACCATGGTCTGGAACAAGGTGGTCAGTCCCTCAGCCTGGAGAAGAGTTCAGCATCATGGTCTGGAACAAGGTGGTCAGTCCCTCAGCCTGGAGAAGAGTTCAGCATCATGGTCTGGAACAAGGTGGTCAGTCCCTTAGCCTGGAGAAGAGTTCAGCTCCATGGTCTGGAACAATCATCATGAAGCAATATAATTTTTAGAGGTACATGAGAACCTGGCAGAATGACCATCCAACAGTGGAACAGGAACACTGGGAATCCTGTACTACACAGTGGATAAGGAACAGGAACACTGGGAATCCTGCACTACACAGTGGATAAGGAACACGAACACTGGGAATCCTGCACTACACAGTGGATAAGGAACACGAACACTGGGAATCCTGCACTACACAGTGAATAAGGAACAGGAACACTGGGAATCCTGCACTACACAGTGGATAAGGAACACGAACACTGGGAATCCTGCACTACACAGTGGATAAGGAACAGGAACACTGGGAATCCTGTACTACACAGTGGATAAGGAACACGAACACTGGGAATCCTGTACTACACAGTGGATAAGGAACAGGAACACTGGGAATCCTGCACTACACAGTGGATAAGGAACACGAACACTGGGAATCCTGCACTACACAGTGGATAAGGAACAGGAACACTTAAAATCCTGCACTACACAGTGGATAAGGAACAGGAACACTGAGAATCCTGCACTACACAGTGGATATAAAGTGGCTGAGTAGAAGGTAAATACTGCGAGAGAGAGAGAGAGAGAGAGAGAGAGAGAGAGAGAGAGAGAGAGAGAGAGGCTCACAGATCATCATTTTAATGTTAGTATATCACTTAGGATGTAGATGTCAGCTTACTGAAGTTATATGTCAGTGTTACTGTCAGCAAGTACTTTCTACGGAGACAGTATACATACATTTTGTTAGCTATGTATATAAGAGTGTATACATTGTTGTATATATGTATAGTGATATATAACTGCGTGTAGGCGTGTATACAGGTGTATTATTTAAGTGAGATGTATCAAGAGAAAGCAAGGAAAAGTCAAAGGTGTATGAGAGAGAGAGAGAGACTTTACAAAAGTGGAAAGAAGGGGATGTTTCTCTTTTTAAGTGAAGAGAGCCAGTCAGTAGACAGTCAGTCAGTAGACCGTCAGTCAGTAGACAGTCAGTCAGTAGAGAGGCAGTCAGTAGACAGTCAGTCAGTAGACAGTCAGTCAGTAGAGAGGCAGTCAGTAGACAGTCAGTCAGTAGAGTAACTGGATAAACTGGCAACAAAGGCGGTAAAAAGGAGCTTAACTGGAAGCCATTTAACTGGCTGTCACTCAAAGAAAAATTTTACCCAAGAAATACAAAATGAATGTCACGATTACTGCCGAGTGTGGAGTCTCACCCACACAATATTAACTTACATATATATATATATATATATATATATATATATATATATATATATATATATATATATATATATATATATATATATATATATATATATATATGTCGTGCCGATTAGGTAAAACTTGCGATTTTGGCTTAAATAGCAACGCTCACCTTGCCATATAAGACAAGTGAAAATTTGTGTATGCAATAATTTCGCCAAAATCATTCTGAACATAACGAAAAAATATATTTAATTGTGTTTGTTTATTATTAAATTAATGTTAACGTATCTAAAATATATTTAGTTGGGTTAGGCTAAATTAAATTGCGCTTGTTGTAATAAGGTTAGGTAGGTTTTCAAAGTTTCTCTTGGTACAAAATTATAAATTTTACATTAACATAAGTGAAAAAATATATCTTCAAACGTATAAGAGAAAATTTTAGAAAGGACTTAATTTTAGATGAGTTCTTGCTAATTGGCCAGTTTTACCTAATCGGCACGACATATATATATATATATATATATATATATATATATATATATATATATATATATATATATATATATATATATACACCACGATCTTATCTTTATTATAAAAACTGGAGAGAGTGGAAGATGAGGTAGTGAGTCCCTTAGACTTGAAAGATGGTGTTGAGTCCCTTAGGAGACTTGTGTCAGGGCTGAGGTACTACTTATCTCAACTTAGTCTTTTGTAGCAAAGATATGCAGGTATATAAGCAATTTTGTATCTTATTGTAGCCAGCTAGCCTAGTGGATAACGCTTCAATCTGGAGTTTTACGAATCTGACCGCGGGTTCAAGCCCAGCCCGTGGTATGTTTTTTTTTATACCCTAATATTTAAAGGGGTAAGTCAGTGGAAGGCTTCGGTCAGATGACCAAACGCTCTAGCTGTGGGTCATCATATGACTATGACCCGCGTCAGGAAACACTTATCCTGTTTCCTGATAAACCTAACCTAACTTAGATACGCATGTGTTGCACCTGTGTCTCTGGCATTAACCTGTGGTTATTATGTACCGTTAATATGATGCTTGTTAAGCATCACGCATGAGACTCATCTGCAGATGATCAATTTTCAAGATAATCGCAGCTTCCTCACTCAACCATGTCCCGGGAGGCTTAGTACACTACCTTAACAAATACTTGTGCAGCAGTTGATAGTAGAGGAAGATAGCACACTGAGTACTGGACGAGCAGGAGAATTATAAAATAGCACATTGGTCGACTAAGAATCCTCAAGATAACAAATACTGGAAGTTCATTCTTCAGTCTCTGTCTGAATCACAGCCACTCATATTTACCTCCACTCCAAATATTACATTAATAGTCAACGATATCCACAAACAGGTGGATAAGATATCTGTGCAACACACTGCTATCTTTAGTCGATATAAAGATAGCAGAAACTATTGACATTTATCTTCCTTCCCTCGCTCTCCCCCCAGAAAGAAGACCAGACCCAGGCTATCTTAAATCCAGGAATATCTTTACGCTTGATATATTAGACACATGTACAACACTTGGGTACCTTTATTGTATAAAAATTTCGACACACAGTGGCTTCATCAGTCCATTACAGAGAAGAATGAAGATCAGAAGGAGTTTGAGGTAATCAGTCCCTCAGTCTGGAGTTGATGTAATCAGTCCATCAGTCTTAATAAGAATACAGCATATTTGCGAAGTGGCTAATATACTGCAGACAGGTGAGCTGAAACAGCCGTTTGTCACCTTGGACAAATCCACAGTGTAAGTAGGTGATGCCTGTAGGTTAGGCATCAGTTACTTACCCAGATGTTGTGTCTAACTCTTCATGTAGTCAATGTAAACCCAGGATAACCCAGAGTAGGGAGTGTTAGCCACCTAGGATAACCCGGAGTAGGAAAGGTGAGCCACCCAGGGTAACCCAGGGTAGGGAGTGTTAGCCACCTAGGATAACCCGGAGTAGGGAAGGTGAGCCACCCAGGGTAACCCAGGGTAGGGAAGGTGAGCCACCCAGGATAACCCAAGGTAGGGAGTGTTAGCCACCTAGGATAACCCGGAGTAGGGAAGGTGAGCCACCCAGGGTAACCCAGGGTAGGGAAGGTGAGCCACCCAGGATAACCCAAGGTAGGGAAGGTGAGCCACCAAGGATAACCCAGGGTAGGGAAGGTGAGCCACCCAGGGTAGAGAAGGTGAGCGACCCAGGATAACCCAGGGTAGGGAAGGTGATCTACCCAGGATAACCCAGGGCAGGGAGTGTTAGCCACCTAGGATAACCCAGAGTAGGGAAGGTGAGCCACCCAGGGTAACCCAGGGTAGGGAAGGTGATCTACCCAGGATAACCCAGGGTAGGGAGTGTTAGCTACCCAGGGTAGGGAAAGTGAGCCACCCAGGATAACCCAGGGTAGGAAAGTGAGCCACCCAGGATAACCCAGGGTAGGGAAAGTGAGCCACCCAGGATAACCCAGGGTAGGGAAGGTGAGCCACCCAGGGTAGAGAAGGTGAGTCATTCAGGATAAGGTGAGCCATGCAGGATAACCCAGGGTAGGGAAGGTGAGCCACCCAGGGTAGAGAAGGTGAGCCATCCAGGATAAGGTGAGCCATGCAGGATAACCCAGGGTAGGGAAGGTGATCTACCCAGGATAACCCAGGGTAGGGAGTGTTAGCCACCTAGGATAACCCGGAGTAGGGAAGGTGAGCCACCCAGGATAACCCAGGGTAGGGAAGGTGAGCCACCCAGGGTAGAGAAGGTGAGCCACCCAGGATAACCCAGGGTAGGGAAGGTGATCTACCCAGGATAACCCAGGGTAGGGAGTGTTAGCCACCTAGGATAACCCGGAGTAGGGAAGGTGAGCAACCCAGGATAACCCAGGGTAGGGAAGGTGAGCCACCCAGGATAACCCAGGGTAGGGAGGGTTAGCTACCCAGGATAACCCAGGGTAGGGAAGGTGAGCCACCCAGGATAACCCAGGGTAGGGAAGGTGAGCCACCCAGGATAACCCAGGGTATGGAAGGTGAGCCACCCAGGATAACCCAGGGTAGACAAGGTGAGCCACCCAGGGTAGGGAAGGTGAGCCAATAAGGATAACCCAGGGTAGGGAAGGTGAGCCACCCAGGATAACCCAGGGTAGGGAAGGTGAGCCACCCAGGGTAGAGAAGGTGAGCCACCCATAATAACACAGGGTAGGGAAGGTGAGCCACCCAGGATAACCCAGGGTAGACAAGTTGAGCCACCCAGGATAACCCAGGGTAGACAAGGTGAGCCATCCAGGATAACCCAGGGTAGGGAAGGTGAGCCACCCAGGATAACCCAGGGTAGGGAAGGTGAGCCACCCAGGGTAGAGAAGGTGAGCCACCCATAATAACACAGGGTAGGGAAGGTGAGCCACCCAGGATAACCCAGGGTAGACAAGTTGAGCCACCCAGGATAACCCAGGGTAGGGAAGGTGATCCACCCAGGGTAGGAAAGGTGAGCCACCCAGGATAACCCAGGGTAGGGAAGGTGAGCCACCCAGGATAACCCAGGGTAGAGAGTGTTAGCCACCTAGGATAACCCGGAGTATGGAAGGTGAGCAACCCAGGATAACCCAGGGTAGGGAAGGTGAGACATCCAGGATAGGGAAGGTGATCCACCCAGGGTAGGAAAGATGAGCCACCCAGGATAACCCAGGGTAGGGAAGGTGAGCCACCCAGGGTAGGGAGTGTTAGCCACCTAGGATAACCAGGAGTAGGGAAGGTGAGCAACCCAGGATAACCCAGGGTATGGAAGGTGAGACATCCAGGATAACCCAGGGTAGGGAGGGTTAGCCACCCAGGATAACCCAAGAAAGTCAGTGCGTCATCGAGGACTGTCTGTCTTATTTCCGTTGTGGTCCTTCAATCTTGTCCCCCAGGATGCCACCCATACCAGTCCACTAACACCCAGGTAGCTACTTACAGTGACAGCAAGTGTAAAGTATCACGCCCGCTGTTTCCAACCGTGCCGGGGATTGAACCACGGACACTCAGTGTGTGAAGCGAAAGCGTTGCATACCTGACCACGGTTAAATATTTTTAGCACGCTATTTATATCCCCTTCTAGTCATAGAGTTTCATTATTGAAGAGATTGCAGCAGCAATCGAAGCTTGTTGCAAAAATAATGTCAACAACCCCAGCCTGGGTCCACCTGCGTGACTAGATGGAGAGCAGTTGAAGTTTATCAAAGATCATGAACAACTGCTGCATCAGCAGCTGCTGCAACAAGCAACTGCTGAATCAGCAGCTGC